>CAOCOZ010000017.1:0-67500 GCA_948252095.1 Dicycla oo | reverse complement strand
AACCTAACCTAACCTAACTAACCTAACCTAACCTAACCTAACCTAACCTAACCTAACCTAACCTAACCTAACCTAACCTAACCTAACCTAACCTAACCTAACCTAACCTAACCTAACCTAACCTACCTAACCTAACCTAACCTAACCTAACTAACCTAACCTAACCTAACCTAACCTAACCTAACCTAACCTAACCTAACCTAACCTAACCTAACCTAACCTAACCTAACCTAACCTAACCTAACCTAACCTAACCTAACCTAACCTAACCTAACCTAACCTAACCTAACCTAACCTAACCTAACCTAACCTAACCTAACCTAACCTAACCTAACCTAACCTAACCTAACCTAACCTAACCTAACCTAACCTAACCTAACCTAACCTAACCTAACCTAACCTAACCTAACCTAACCTAACCTAACCTAACCTAACCTAACCTAACCTAACCTAACCTAACCTAACCTAACCTAACCTAACCTAACCTAACCTAACCTAACCTAACCTAACCTAACCTAACCTAACCTAACCTAACCTAACCTAACCTAACCTAACCTAACCTAACCTAACTAACCTAACCTAACCTAACCTAACCTAACCTAACCTAACCTAACCTAACCTAACCTAACCTAACCTAACCTAACCTAACCTAACCTAACCTAACCTAACCTAACCTAACCTAACCTAACCTAACCTAACCTAACCTAACCTAACCTAACCTAACCTAACCTAACCTAACCTAACCTAACCTAACCTAACCTAACCTAACCTACCTAACCTAACCTAACCTAACCTAACCTAACCTAACTAACCTAACCTAACCTAACCTAACCTAACCTAACCTAACCTAACCTAACCTAACCTAACCTAACCTAACCTAACCTAACCTAACCTAACCTAACCTAACCTAACCTAACCTAACCTAACCTAACCTAACCTAACCTAACCTAACCTAACCTAACCTAACCTAACCTAACCTAACCTAACCTAACCTAACCTAACCTAACCTAACCTAACCTAACCTAACCTAACCTAACCTAACCTAACCTAACCTAACCTAACCTAACCTAACCTAACCTAACCTAACCTAACCTAACCTAACCTAACCTAACCTAACCTAACTAACCTAACCTAACCTAACCTAACCTAACCTAACCTAACCTAACCTAACCTAACCTAACCTAACCTAACCTAACCTAACCTAACCTAACCTAACCTAACCTAACCTAACCTAACCTAACCTAACCTAACCTAACCTAACCTAACCTAACCTAACCTAACCTAACCTAACCTAACCTAACCTAACCTAACCTAACCTAACCTAACCTAACCTAACCTAACCTAACCTAACCTAACCTAACCTAACCTAACCTAACCTAACCTAACCTAACCTAACCTACCTAACTAACCTAACCTAACCTAACCTAACCTAACCTAACCTAACCTAACCTAACCTAACCTAACCTAACCTAACCTAACCTAACCTAACCTAACCTAACCTAACCTAACCTAACCTAACCTAACCTAACCTAACCTAACCTAACCTAACCTAACCTAACCTAACCTAACCTAACCTAACCTAACCTAACCTAACCTAACCTAACCTAACCTAACCTAACCTAACCTAACCTAACTAACCTAACCTAACCTAACCTAACCTAACCTAACCTAACCTAACCTAACCTAACCTAACCTAACCTAACCTAACCTAACTAACCTAACCTAACCTAACCTAACCTAACCTAACCTAACCTAACCTAACCTAACCTAACCTAACCTAACCTAACCTAACCTAACCTAACCTAACCTAACCTAACCTAACCTAACCTAACCTAACCTAACCTAACCTAACCTAACCTAACCTAACCTAACCTAACCTAACCTAACCTAACCTAACCTAACCTAACCTAACCTAACCTAACCTAACCTAACCTAACCTAACCTAACCTAACCTAACCTAACCTAACCTAACCTAACCTAACCTAACCTAACCTAACCTAACCTAACCTAACCTAACCTAACCTAACCTAACCTAACCTAACCTAACCTAACCTAACCTAACCTAACCTAACCTAACCTAACCTAACCTAACCTAACCTAACCTAACCTAACCTAACCTAACCTAACCTAACCTAACCTAACCTAACCTAACCTAACCTAACCTAACCTAACCTAACCTAACCTAACCTAACCTAACCTAACCTAACCTAACCTAACCTAACCTAACCTAACCTAACCTAACCTAACCTAACCTAACCTAACCTAACCTAACCTAACCTAACCTAACCTAACCTAACCTAACCTAACCTAACCTAACCTAACCTAACCTAACCTAACCTAACCTAACCTAACCTAACCTAACCTAACCTAACCTAACCTAACCTAACCTAACCTAACCTAACCTAACCTAACCTAACCTAACCTAACCTAACCTAACCTAACCTAACCTAACCTAACCTAACCTAACCTAACCTAACCTAACCTAACCTAACCTAACCTAACCTAACCTAACCTAACCTAACCTAACCTAACCTAACCTAACCTAACCTAACCTAACCTAACCTAACCTAACCTAACCTAACCTAACCTAACCTAACCTAACCTAACCTAACCTAACCTAACCTAACCTAACCTAACCTAACCTAACCTAACCTAACCTAACCTAACCTAACCTAACCTAACCTAACCTAACCTAACCTAACCTAACCTAACCTAACCTAACCTAACCTAACCTAACCTAACCTAACCTAACCTAACCTAACCTAACCTAACCTAACCTAACCTAACCTAACCTAACCTAACCTAACCTAACCTAACCTAACCTAACCTAACCTAACCTAACCTAACCTAACCTAACCTAACCTAACCTAACCTAACCTAACCTAACCTAACCTAACCTAACCTAACCTAACCTAACCTAACCTAACCTAACCTAACCTAACCTAACCTAACCTAACCTAACCTAACCTAACCTAACCTAACCTAACCTAACCTAACCTAACCTAACCTAACCTAACCTAACCTAACCTAACCTAACCTAACCTAACCTAACCTAACCTAACCTAACCTAACCTAACCTAACCTAACCTAACCTAACCTAACCTAACCTAACCTAACCTAACCTAACCTAACCTAACCTAACCTAACCTAACCTAACCTAACCTAACCTAACCTAACCTAACCTAACCTAACCTAACCTAACCTAACCTAACCTAACCTAACCTAACCTAACCTAACCTAACCTAACCTAACCTAACCTAACCTAACCTACCTAACCTAACCTAACCTAACCTAACCTAACCTAACCTAACCTAACCTAACCTAACCTAACCTAACCTAACCTAACCTAACCTAACCTAACCTAACCTAACCTAACCTAACCTAACCTAACCTAACCTAACCTAACCTAACCTAACCTAACCTAACCTAACCTAACCTAACCTAACCTAACCTAACCTAACCTAACCTAACCTAACCTAACCTAACCTAACCTAACCTAACCTAACCTAACCTAACCTAACCTAACCTAACCTAACCTAACCTAACCTAACCTAACCTAACCTAACCTAACCTAACCTAACCTAACCTAACCTAACCTAACCTAACCTAACCTAACCTAACCTAACCTAACCTAACCTAACCTAACCTAACCTAACCTAACCTAACCTAACCTAACCTAACCTAACCTAACCTAACCTAACCTAACCTAACCTAACCTAACCTAACCTAACCTAACCTAACCTAACCTAACCTAACCTAACCTAACCTAACCTAACCTAACCTAACCTAACCTAACCTAACCTAACCTAACCTAACCTAACCTAACCTAACCTAACCTAACCTAACCTAACCTAACCTAACCTAACCTAACCTAACCTAACCTAACCTAACCTAACCTAACCTAACCTAACCTAACCTAACCTAACCTAACCTAACCTAACCTAACCTAACCTAACCTAACCTAACCTAACCTAACCTAACCTAACCTAACCTAACCTAACCTAACCTAACCTAACCTAACCTAACCTAACCTAACCTAACCTAACCTAACCTAACCTAACCTAACCTAACCTAACCTAACCTAACCTAACCTAACCTAACCTAACCTAACCTAACCTAACCTAACCTAACCTAACCTAACCTAACCTAACCTAACCTAACCTAACCTAACCTAACCTAACCTAACCTAACCTAACCTAACCTAACCTAACCTAACCTAACCTAACCTAACCTAACCTAACCTAACCTAACCTAACCTAACCTAACCTAACCTAACCTAACCTAACCTAACCTAACCTAACCTAACCTAACCTAACCTAACCTAACCTAACCTAACCTAACCTAACCTAACCTAACCTAACCTAACCTAACCTAACCTAACCTAACCTAACCTAACCTAACCTAACCTAACCTAACCTAACCTAACCTAACCTAACCTAACCTAACCTAACCTAACCTAACCTAACCTAACCTAACCTAACCTAACCTAACCTAACCTAACCTAACCTAACCTAACCTAACCTAACCTAACCTAACCTAACCTAACCTAACCTAACCTAACCTAACCTAACCTAACCTAACCTAACCTAACCTAACCTAACCTAACCTAACCTAACCTAACCTAACCTAACCTAACCTAACCTAACCTAACCTAACCTAACCTAACCTAACCTAACCTAACCTAACCTAACCTAACCTAACCTAACCTAACCTAACCTAACCTAACCTAACCTAACCTAACCTAACCTAACCTAACCTAACCTAACCTAACCTAACCTAACCTAACCTAACCTAACCTAACCTAACCTAACCTAACCTAACCTAACCTAACCTAACCTAACCTAACCTAACCTAACCTAACCTAACCTAACCTAACCTAACCTAACCTAACCTAACCTAACCTAACCTAACCTAACCTAACCTAACCTAACCTAACCTAACCTAACCTAACCTAACCTAACCTAACCTAACCTAACCTAACCTAACCTAACCTAACCTAACCTAACCTAACCTAACCTAACCTAACCTAACCTAACCTAACCTAACCTAACCTAACCTAACCTAACCTAACCTAACCTAACCTAACCTAACCTAACCTAACCTAACCTAACCTAACCTAACCTAACCTAACCTAACCTAACCTAACCTAACCTAACCTAACCTAACCTAACCTAACCTAACCTAACCTAACCTAACCTAACCTAACCTAACCTAACCTAACCTAACCTAACCTAACCTAACCTAACCTAACCTAACCTAACCTAACCTAACCTAACCTAACCTAACCTAACCTAACCTAACCTAACCTAACCTAACCTAACCTAACCTAACCTAACCTAACCTAACCTAACCTAACCTAACCTAACCTAACCTAACCTAACCTAACCTAACCTAACCTAACCTAACCTAACCTAACCTAACCTAACCTAACCTAACCTAACCTAACCTAACCTAACCTAACCTAACCTAACCTAACCTAACCTAACCTAACCTAACCTAACCTAACCTAACCTAACCTAACCTAACCTAACCTAACCTAACCTAACCTAACCTAACCTAACCTAACCTAACCTAACCTAACCTAACCTAACCTAACCTAACCTAACCTAACCTAACCTAACCTAACCTAACCTAACCTAACCTAACCTAACCTAACCTAACCTAACCTAACCTAACCTAACCTAACCTAACCTAACCTAACCTAACCTAACCTAACCTAACCTAACCTAACCTAACCTAACCTAACCTAACCTAACCTAACCTAACCTAACCTAACCTAACCTAACCTAACCTAACCTTTTTTTTTTTTTTTTTTTTTTTCGCTGAGAAATGACATTACGCATCTCCGCTCGTCGGGGGACGACACGGAGTATGTGGGACTCCCTGCCAGAGTGGCAGTATACCCACTAAAACTCAGCGGTGTTCCCGCATCGCCGTGATGGGAGGGCCATGGGAGACCGGCTCATCCTTTACTTCCACAACCCTCCCGGCGCATGCCCGCCTAGCTGGCGGGCCCCGCATGCCCCCCATGCTGGGGGGCTACGGGAATGGCCGGGAACACCTGGCCATTCCCGTCCGACACTGATGGAGGCCTGTGCAATACAGGCAAGGGTGCCCCCGCACCCGTTGCCTGCTGGCCTCCACCTGGGAGGAGTCGGAGATGACTGTCATACTGACGTCTTCTTCGACCCCTCCTCCGCCTTCGGAGCGGCGCCGCGAGAGGGTCTTCCTCCCGCGCGCGCTCCGCCGCCTCCTTCTGGGACATGACGTATTCGCAGAAGGAGGCGACTGCCGCCCAGGACCCCTCATCCCCCAGCATGGCGTTGATCAAGCCGGGGAGAGAAAGGTCCGTTCCGATCGCCGCCGTGAGACTGCGGCGCGGCTCGGACCACGACGGGCACACCTCGAGAGTGTGCTGCGCCGTGTCCTCCGCCGCGCCACAGTCGTGACACGACGGCGTCTCCTCCCGCCCGAACCTAACCTAACCTAACCTAACCTAACCTAACCTAACCTAACCTTTTTTTTTTTTTTTTTTTTTTTTTTTTTTTTTTTTTTTCGCTGAGAAATGACATTACGCATCTCCGCTCGTCGGGGGACGACACGGAGTATGTGGGACTCCCTGCCAGAGTGGCAGTATACCCACTAAAACTCAGCGGTGTTCCCGCATCGCCGTGATGGGAGGGCCATGGGAGACCGGCTCATCCTTTACTTCCACAACCCTCCCGGCGCATGCCCGCCTAGCTGGCGGGCCCCGCATGCCCCCCAGGCTGGGGGGCTACGGGAATGGCCGGGAACACCTGGCCATTCCCGTCCGACACTGATGGAGGCCTGTGCAATACAGGCAAGGGTGCCCCCGCACCCGTTGCCTGCTGGCCTCCACCTGGGAGGAGTCGGAGATGACTGTCATACTGACGTCTTCTTCGACCCCTCCTCCGCCTTCGGAGCGGCGCCGCGAGAGGGTCTTCCTCCCGCGCGCGCTCCGCCGCCTCCTTCTGGGACATGACGTATTCGCAGAAGGAGGCGACTGCCGCCCAGGACCCCTCATCCCCCAGCATGGCGTTGATCAAGCCGGGGAGCGAAAGGTCCGTTCCGATCGCCGCTGTGAGACTGCGGCGCGGCTCGGACCACGACGGGCACACCTCGAGAGTGTGCTGCGCCGTGTCCTCCGCCGCGCCACAGTCGTGACACGACGGCGTCTCCTCCCGCCCGATACGGTGAAGGTACGATCCGAAACAACCGTGTCCGGACAGCACCTGCACCAGGCGGAAGGAGAGGAACCCATGCGACCGCTCGAGCCAGTCTCGCAGGACCGGCCCAATCGCGTCGAGGGTTCGGCGGCCGAAGGCTGCGGTGGCGAGGTCCGTCGTCCAATGGACGACGATGGCGTCCCTCGCCTCCCGCCGGACGGCTTCCCGCTCTTCCGGGGCGGGGCGTTCTCCTCTCGCCCTCCGCCCCGCCGTCCATTCATACACTCTGGCGAGCACCCACGCCTCGAGTTCCCAAGGTGGGGTGCCGGCCAGAGCGCATGCTGCCGCGAAGCCCACCGTGCGGTAGGCCCGCGCCACCCGCTGGGCTATGGCCCTTTGGGGCGCCCGCAGGGCAGCGGCGTTCTCCCTCCTTTGGAGGGAGTCCTCCCAGATGGGCGCCCCGTAGAGGGCCATACTCTTCAAGATGCCGGCGTAAAGTTGCCGGCATCGTGCGCTGGGCCCCCCCAAGTTGGGAAGCAGCCAGGACAGCGCGCCCGCGGCCTTCAGCAGGCGCGACGACAGCCCGCTAAAATGCGGACCGAAGCGCCACCTGCTGTCGAGTACAAGGCCCAGATATTTCATCTGGGTCTTGACCTCGATTCTGACGCCCTCCACGAAGATGTGGGCGTCAGGTGGGGGGCGCTGCCGAGGTCCGTGGAAGAACACGGCCTCGGTCTTGTGCAGCGCCACCGTTAAACCTAGGCGGCGGATCCTCCCCGCGACCAGGGATCCGCCCGCCGAGGCCAAGTTGGCCGCCTCCCTGAAACTCCCCCCCCGGGCGGTGAGGAGAGTGTCGTCCGCGTAGCAAACGACACTCGTGCCTCGGAGGAGAGTTCCCCGCAGGAGCCAATCATAGCCGACGTTCCAGAGGAGAGGTCCTATGACTGACCCCTGCGGAACGCCGGCCTCAACGGCGTACCGCCGGACTTGGCCAGTCCTATTCACCAGGAGGATCGCCCGATCCTCCAGGTAGCTGGCCAGCAGACTGCGCAGGTATCGAGGCACTCCGTGGAATCGGAGCGCCTCTAGGATGGTGGAGTGGGGAACGGAGTTGAAGGCGTTGGCTATGTCGAATGACACAGCCAACAATCCGTCCCCTGCCTCCATCGCCTCCTTCGCCTGCCCCTTAAGGCAGGCCAGCGCGTCCACCGTGGAACGCTCAGCCCGAAAACCGAACTGAGCATCCGACAAGTCCGGCCCGATCCCGCGCAAATGGCCCTTTAACCGCGCAGCGATTATCCCCTCGAACATTTTGCCGACCTCATCGAGCAGAACGATGGGCCGGTATGCCGAGGGGGAGTCTGCGGGGCGGCCCTCCTTGCGAAGGAGGCACAACTGCCCCTCCTTCCACGGTTTCGGGAACCTCCCAGAAGCAAGGCATGCGCTGAAGAGGTCCCGAAACCTCTCCTCCATTTGGGTGGCAGCGATCGCCACCACCCTTGCGGGAACGCCGTCGGGGCCTGGAGCTGTCTTCTTGGCGCGGATATGGAAAATCGCCGCGCCAAGTTCCGACTCCGTGACAGGAGGGGGGGCCTCCTCTTCTTCCTCGTCGTCTGGCGGGGCTATAGCTCGTGATGGGCCCATCACTGGCGGGGTGAAGTTGTTGTCCCTGCACGGGAACAGGGACTGAACCACCCCATCCAGAAACGCGGGCTCCAGGGTCTCGGCAACCGGGGGACCAAAGGGGCGCAATTTGTTTCGCGCCGCCTTATATGGTCGCCCGTAGGGGTCGTTGTCGAGACCCTCCAGCAGCTCGGCTCTCGCCGAGTCTCTGGCGGCGGCGATGGCCCGATCGAGGACCATTTTTGCCTCCATGTATAGCTCATAGAGGTGGTCCTCGTCGGCCCGGTCCCGTCGACGCCGCCGCCGGCTCCGCGTATAGGCCCTCCTTGCCCCCACACACGCTGCTCGAAGCCCCGCCAGCTCCACCGACCACCAGTACACAGCGCGTTTGGGTAGTGGTCGTCGGCGAGACCGAGGCATGCTAGAGTTGCATACCTCGGTCAGAGACTCCCTCAGTTGCCCCGCTACGGCGTCCACATCCAAGCCGGCGGTAGGCGGCGACAGCCAGTCCTGGATGAACGCCGCCTCCGCCGCTGCCTCCCTGTCCAGGCGGGTTAGGGCCCACCGCGGGAACGGTGATCGCCCCGAGAGGGGCCGCATCTCACCGGGGCCACTCGTGGAGATGTCGAACCGGATGTAGCGGTGGTCCGACATGGTCTCCACGAGGTCCACCCGCCAGTTCAACACGCGCGCGGCTAACGCAGGGGTGGCGAAAGTGACGTCCACTATTGAGCCACCCTGACGCCGCACGCATGTCTGGACACTTCCTCTGTTCAAGAGGGAGAGTCCAGAGGAGGCAGCCCACATTTCCACCGCCCGCCCGCGTGCGTCGGTGGCCGGGTTGCCCCAGGTCACCGACTTGGCGTTCAAGTCTCCCAGCACGAAGACCTGACGCGGCGCCGCCCTGCCGACCACGGCGGCCAGGACTCCGAGATAGTTCTCGAAGTCCCGGAGAGGGCGGTTTGGGGAGAAATAGACGCCCACGAGGGCTATCTCTCCCCACGCGGCGGCCACGTATCCCGGTCCCCTCTCTAATAGCGAGAGGGGAGGGGAGTCTGTGGAAGACCGCGCCGCTAGTGCCACCAAGCCCTCCTCGTCACCCAGCCAACTGCCGGGGATCGAGTAGGGCTCGGCGACCACCGCTACGTTCACCAACCACTCAGCCATGGCCTGCACCAGCAGGTCCTGGGCCGCTCTGCAGTGGTTGGTGTTCGCCTGGAGGATGCGGTAGTCGGAAACCATTATTCCGACATCGCACCCCCCTCCTCAGCAACCGCCGCTGGAGCTGCAGCGGCGACGACGGTGGCGGCGGTGGTGGCAACAGGGCGAACCTGCGCCGGCACTATGCCCTTCCTCACGGGGGGCTTGCAGCTCCTGCCCGTCATCCTGTGGTCCGCGGGGCGGCCACTGGCGGCACACGCCGTGCAGTGTGGCGTGGTGGCGCGGCAGGTGACACTCTTGTGTCCCTCTTGCCCGCACTGGTAGCACGTGTCTCCCCAATCGAACTTTGAGGGACACGTGGCTCGGGTGTGGCCGAACGCAAAACACTTGAAGCAGCGCATAGGCTGGTCTTCAAGTGGTCGGACCACAGCCGAGCTGAGTCCCACCAATAACCTTCCTTTGCCCGCAGCAAGGACGGCCCCAGCCGCGGCGACTGGGCACTCAACGCGCATGATGCCCATGCCGCGGCGCCCGGGCCTGATGGCTCCGCCTTTTACCGCGCCAGCGTCGCAGCCTCCAGCCGCAGCAACGGCCGCCACCACATCCTCCTTGGTGACCGAATCCTCCAGATCGGCCACCTCCAAGGCTGCGGTCTTAACGGGCCTGACGACCGTTGCCGCATCCGCGATGACCTCTTGCAACTTTGTTGCGAAGAGGTCCGCATTTGTGCCGCGTGTTTCCCCCGAGAACTCGAAAATTCGAGCCCCGGTTAGGGTTCGGCGGCACGTGATGTTGCTGATCCCCAGCTGCGTGGGATCAGCATTGGTACGAGCCCGTCTTAGGACGGACTCGTACGTCTCGCCCCGCTCCACGGCCTCCGGGGTGATGGTCACCACGACGGCCGCGGTTTTGGGAGGAACTAGCTTCCTCCCGCCGGCTGGAGCCCTTTTGGCTGCGGGAGCAGTCGCAGCGGGCTTGGAGGCCGACTCTTTACCCTTCTTTCCCCTCCTGACCACTTCCGTCCACGACTGGTTGGACGGGGTGGTGGAGGGAAGAAGGGCGTCTTCCTCCTGCGACTTCTGGGTGGCTGCTGGGGTGGCAGACGACCCAGACGCTCCCTCCGCACTTGTGGTGGGGGTTTGAGGAGCCACCTTGGTCCTCTTGCCCTTCCCTTTCCCCTTGCCCTTGGAGGGCTTCACGGCCTGGGGCTGCGCACGCGACGCCGAGCCTGCTAGAGGCACAGGTTCCGGCTCCTTCGACGGAGGACTCTTATCCGCCGCTAGCGGCGGTCGGAGCCGCCTTTCCGGCAAGAGCCGGTCCTCGATGCCTGCGATGCAGGCTCTGGTGAAGGCCCTCTCCTCCATGACAACCTTGCGGATTATATCCTCAAGGTTGGAAGGGGAGGAGGAGGAGCCTCCTACTGCCGGACCTGGGGCAGGTTGGGCAGGCCGGGCCGTGGCCTCAGCCAGCTTCTGGTGTAGCTGGCTGTTGTCCGCTTGCAGGCGATCCACCCTTGCCTGCAGCTGCCGCGTCTCGTCCGTGGCCGTCCGCTTCACCAGCTCCAGGACAATGCCGTGCAAGCTGGCGGCCCGGCATTTGAGGGCCTTCTGGAAGGTCCCCTTCAAGTTGGAGGACTTTGAGGCGACCTCCAAGACCTCCTCCTTGTCCTCCTGCGCCATACGCTCCAGTTCCGCCAGGGAGTGGTCGGCATACAGCACACTTGATGCACCATAGCCAGACCTCGACCTGGCGATTTGCGCCTGGCGCTCCTTCGCAGCGACCCTCTCCTCCAGGTCTTGCTGCAATTGCGCCCTTTTCGCCAGATCTAGCTGGCGCTCGGCGTCCACCAAGCCCACATCGTGGGTAGAGGAAGTCGAAGCCTTTTTGGACTTCAACTTCCTCTTCGGCTTGCTTCTGGCCGACTCCGAGGAGCCCTCGGACCCGAGCCTCAGATCGGCCCCTTTCCTTTTGAGGCAGCCGCTTTCAGCCGCCGACGCGTCCATACAGGAGTCGTCGGAGTCCGACAACTCGTCTGGCCTGCTAAACAAGCTGGCCGCAGACGGTGCGCGGTCAGCTTCCGACGCCATAGCGTCTCCGGCGTGGCCCTGAGAAGGGCCGTTTGATTGGCCCTGAGAAGGGCCGTTGGGTGGGCCCTGAGAAGGGCCGTTTGATTGGCCCTGAGAAGGGCCGTTGGGTGGGCCCTGAGAAGGGCCGTTTGTACCGCCCTGGGAAGAACGATTCGAAATGAATCGCCCAGAGGCGTCACGCATCGGTTTAGAACTCATCAGGTTAAAATTAAAATTCGTAGACGTCCGCATAAAAATCTACGATTCACAGCTCACTTTAGCCGCCGGTCTGCCACTCCGTTACGGTGGTCAGACACGGCGTTGCCCGGGGATCACGACGAGGACGTATAAGCTGTGGGGGGATCCCCAACCTAACCTAACCTAACCTAACCTAACCTAACCTAACCTAACCTTTTTTTTTTTTTTTTTTTTTTTTTTTTGTCGCTGAGAAATGACATTACGCATCTCCGCTCGTCGGGGGACGACACGGAGTATGTGGGACTCCCTGCCAGAGTGGCAGTATACCCACTAAAACTCAGCGGTGTTCCCGCATCGCCGTGATGGGAGGGCCATGGGCAACCGGCTCATCCTTTACTTCCACAACCCTCCCGGCGCATGCCCGCCTAGCTGGCGGGCCCCGCATGCCCCCCAGGCTGGGGGGCTACGGGAATGGCCGGGAACACCTGGCCATTCCCGTCCGACACTGGTGGAGGCCTGTGCAATACAGGCGAGGGTGCCCCCGCACCCGTTGCCTGCTGGCCTCCACCTGGGAGGAGTCGGAGATGACTGTCATACTGACGTCTTCTTCGACCCCTCCTCCGCCTTCGGAGCGGCGCCGCGAGAGGGTCTTCCTCCCGCGCGCGCTCCGCCGCCTCCTTCTGGGACATGACGTGTTCGCAGAAGGAGGCGACTGCCGCCCAGGACCCCTCATCCCCCAGCATGGCGTTGATCAAGCCGGGGAGCGAAAGGTCCGTTCCGATCGCCGCCGTGAGACTGCGGCGCGGCTCGGACCACGACGGGCACACCTCGAGAGTGTGCTGCGCCGTGTCCTCCGCCGCGCCACAGTCGTGACACGACGGCGTCTCCTCCCGCCCGATACGGTGCAGGTACGATCCGAAACAACCGTGTCCGGACAGCACCTGCACCAGGCGGAAGGAGAGGAACCCATGCGACCGCTCGAGCCAGTCTCGCAGGACCGGCCCAATCGCGTCGAGGGTTCGGCGGCCGAAGGCTGCGGTGGCGAGGTCCGTCGTCCAATGGACGACGATGGCGTCCCTCGCCTCCCGCCGGACGGCTTCGCGCTCTTCCGGGGCGGGGCGTTCTCCTCTCGCCCTCCGCCCCGCCGTCCATTCATACACTCTGGCGAGCACCCACGCCTCGAGTTCCCAAGGTGGGGTGCCGGCCAGAGCGCATGCTGCCGCGAAGCCCACCGTGCGGTAGGCCCGCGCCACCCGCTGGGCTATGGCCCTTTGGGGCGCCCGCAGGGCGGCGGCGTTCTCCCTCCTTTGGAGGGAGTCCTCCCAGATGGGCGCCCCGTAGAGTGCCATACTCTTCAAGATGCCGGCGTAAAGTTGCCGGCATCGTGCGCTGGGCCCCCCCAGGTTGGGAAGCAGCCAAGACAGCGCGCCCGCGGTCTTCAGCAGGCGCGACGACAGCCCGCTAAAATGCGGACCGAAGCGCCACCTGCTGTCGAGTACAAGGCCCAGATATTTCATCTGGGCCTTGACCCCGATTCTGACGCCCTCCACGAAGATGTGGGCGTCAGGTGGGGGGCGCTGCCGAGGTCCGTGGAAGAACACGGCCTCGGTCTTGTGCAGCGCCACCGTTAAACCTAGGCGGCGGATCCTCCCCGCGACCAAGGATCCGCCCGCCGAGGCCAAGTTGGCCGCCTCCCTGAAACTCCCCCCCCGGGCGGTGAGGAGAGTGTCGTCCGCGTAGCAAACGACACTCGTGCCTCGGAGGAGAGTTCCCCGCAGGAGCCAATCATAGCCGACGTTCCAGAGGAGAGGTCCTATGACTGACCCCTGCGGCACGCCGGCCTCAACGGCGTATCGCCGGACTTGGCCAGTCCTATTTACCAGGAGGATCGCCCGATCCTCCAGGTAGCTGGCCAGCAGACTGCGCAGGTATCGAGGCACTCCGTGGAATCGGAGCGCCTCTAGGATGGTGGAGTGGGGAACGGAGTTGAAGGCGTTGGCTATGTCGAATGACACAGCCAACAATCCGTCCCCTGCCTCCATCGCCTCCTTCGCCTGCCCCTTAAGGCAGGCCAGCGCGTCCACCGTGGAACGCTCAGCCCGAAAACCGAACTGAGCTTCCGACAAGTCCGGCCCGATCCCGCGCAAATGGCCCTTTAACCGCGCAGCGATTATCCCCTCGAACATTTTGCCGACCTCATCGAGCAGAACGATGGGCCGGTATGCCGAGGGGGAATCTGCGGGGCGGCCCTCCTTGCGAAGGAGGCACAACTGCCCCTCCTTCCACGGTTTCGGGAACCTCCCAGAAGCAAGGCATGCGCTGAAGAGGTCCCGAAACCTCTCCTCCATTTGGGTGGCAGCGATCGCCACCACCCTTGCGGGAACGCCGTCGGGGCCTGGAGCTGTCTTCTTGGCGCGGATATGGAAAATCGCCGCGCCAAGTTCCGACTCCGTGACAGGAGGGGGGGCCTCCTCTTCTTCCTCGTCGTCTGGCGGGGCTATAGCTCGTGATGGGCCCATCACTGGAGGGGTGAAGTTGTTGTCCCTGCACGGGAACAGGGACTGAACCACCCCATCCAGAAACGCGGGCTCCAGGGTCTCGGCAACCGGGGGACCAAAGGGGCGCAATTTGTTTCGCGCCGCCTTATATGGTCGCCCGTAGGGGTCGTTGTCGAGACCCTCCAGCAGCTCGGCTCTTGCCGCGTCTCTGGCGGCGGCGATGGCCCGATCGAGGACCATTTTTGCCTCCATGTATAGCTCATAGAGGTGGTCCTCGTCGGCCCGGTCCCGTCGACGCCGCCGCCGGCTCCGCGTATAGGCCCTCCTTGCCCCCACACACGCTGCTCGAAGCCCCGCCAGCTCCACCGACCACCAGTACACGGCGCGCCTGGGCAGTGGTCGCCGGCGAGACCGAGGCATGCTAGAGTTGCATACCTCGGTCAGAGACACCCTGAGTTGACCCGCTACGGCGTCCACATCCAAGCCGACGGTAGGCGGCGACAGCCAGTCCTGGATGAACGCCGCCTCCGCCGCTGCCTCCCTGTCCAGGCGGGTTAGGGCCCACCGCGGGAACGGTGATCGCCCCGAGAGGGGCCGCATCTCACCGGGGCCACTCGTGGAGATGTCGAACCGGATGTAGCGGTGGTCCGACATGGTCTCCACGAGGTCCACCCGCCAGTTCAACACGCGCGCGGCTAACGCAGGGGTGGCGAAAGTGACGTCCACTATTGAGCCACCCTGACGCCGCACGCATGTCTGGACGCTTCCTCTGTTCAAGAGGGAGAGTCCAGAGGAGGCAGCCCACATCTCCACCGCCCGCCCGCGTGCGTCGGTGGTCGGGTTGCCCCAGGTCACCGACTTGGCGTTCAAGTCTCCCAGCACGAAGACCTGACGCGGCGCCGCCCTGCCGACCACGGCGGCCAGGACTCCGAGATAGTTCTCGAAGTCCTGGAGAGGGCGGTTTGGGGAGAAATAGACGCCCACGAGGGCTATCTCTCCCCACGCGGCGGCCACGTATCCCGGTCCCCTCTCTAATAGCGAGAGGGGAGGGGAGTCTGTGGAAGACCGCGCCGCTAGTGCCACCAAGCCCTCCTCGTCACCCAGCCAACTGCCGGGGATCGAGTAGGGCTCGGCGACCACCGCTACGTTCACCAACCACTCAGCCATGGCCTGCACCAGCAGGTCCTGGGCCGCTCTGCAGTGGTTGGTGTTCGCCTGGAGGATGCGATAGTCGGAAACCATTATTCCGACATCGCACCCCCCTCCTCAGCAACCGCCGCTGGAGCTGCAGCGGCGACGACGGTGGCGGCGGTGGTGGCAACAGGGCGAACCTGCGCCGGCACTATGCCCTTCCTCACGGGGGGCTTGCAGCTCCTGCCCGTCATCCTGTGGTCCGCGGGGCGGCCACTGGCGGCACACGCCGTGCAGTGTGGCGTGGTGGCGCGGCAGGTGACACTCTTGTGTCCCTCTTGCCCGCACTGGTAGCACGTGTCTCCCCAGTCAAACTTTGAGGGACACGTGGCTCGGGTGTGGCCGAACGCAAAACACTTGAAGCAGCGCATAGGCTGGTCTTCAAGTGGTCGGACCACAGCCGAGCTGAGTCCCACCAATAACCTTCCTTTGCCCGCAGCAAGGACGGCCCCAGCCGCGGCGACTGGGCACTCAACGCGCATGATGCCCATGCCGCGGCGCCCGGGCCTGATGGCTCCGCCTTTTACCGCGCCAGCGTCGCAGCCTCCAGCCGCAGCAACGGCCGCCACCACATCCTCCTTGGTGACCGAATCCTCCAGATCGGCCACCTCCAAGGCTGCGGTCTTAACGGGCCTGACGACCGTTGCCGCATCCGCGATGACCTCTTGCAACTTTGTTGCGAAGAGGTCCGCATTTGTGCCGCGTGTTTCCCCCGAGAACTCGAAAATTCGAGCCCCGGTTAGGGTTCGGCGGCACGTGATGTTGCTGATCCCCAGCTGCGTGGGATCAGCATTGGTACGAGCCCGTCTTAGGACGGACTCGTACGTCTCGCCCCGCTCCACGGCCTCCGGGGTGATGGTCACCACGACGGCCGCGGTTTTGGGAGGAACTAGCTTCCTCCCGCCGGCTGGAGCCCTTTTGGCTGCGGGAGCAGTCGCAGCGGGCTTGGAGGCCGACTTTTTACCCTTCTTTCCCCTCCTGACCACTTCCGTCCACGACTGGTTGGACGGGGTGGTGGAGGGAAGAAGGGCGTCTTCCTCCTGCGACTTCTGGGTGGCTGCTGGGGTGGCAGACGACCCAGACGCTCCCTCTGCACTTGTGGTGGGGGTTTGAGGAGCCACCTTGGTCCTCTTGCCCTTGCCTTTCCCCTTGCCCTTGGAGGGCTTCACGGCCTGGGGCTGCGCACGCGATGCCGAGCCTGCTAGAGGCACAGGTTCCGGCTCCTTCGATGGTGGACTCTTATCCGCCGCTAGCGGCGGTCGGAGCCGCCTTTCCGGCAAGAGCCGGTCCTCGATGCCTGCGAAGCAGGCTCTGGTGAAGGCCCTCTCCTCCATGACAACCTTGCGGATTATATCCTCAAGGTTGGAAGGGGAGGAGGAGGAGCCTCCTACTGCCGGACCCGGGGTACCAGGTTGGGCAGGCCGGGCCGTGGCCTCAGCCAGCTTCTGGTGTAGCTGGCTGTTGTCCGCTTGCAGGCGATCCACCCTTGCCTGCAGCTGCCGCGTCTCGTCCGTGGCCGTCCGCTTCACCAGCTCCAGGACAATGCCGTGCAAGCTGGCGGCCCGGCATTTGAGGGCCTTCTGGAAGGTCCCCTTCAAGTTGGAGGACTTTGAGGCGACCTCCAAGACCTCCTCCTTGTCCTCCTGCGCCATGCGCTCCAGTTCCGCCAGGGAGTGGTCGGCATACAGCACACTAGTTGCACCATAGCCAGACCTCGACCTGGCGATTTGCGCCTGGCGCTCCTTCGCAGCGACCCTCTCCTCCAGGTCTTGCTGCAATTGCGCCCTTTTCGCCAGATCTAGCTGGCGCTCGGCGTCCACCAAGCCCACATCGTGGGTAGAGGAAGTCGAAGCCTTTTTGGACTTCAACTTCCTCTTCGGCTTGCTTCTGGCCGACTCCGAGGAGCCCTCGGACCCGAGCCTCAGATCGGCCCCCTTCCGCTTAAGGCAGCCGCTTTCAGCTGCCGACGCGTCCATACAGGAGTCGTCGGAGTCCGACAACTCGTCTGGCCTGCTAAACAA
Source organism: Dicycla oo (assembly GCA_948252095.1). Classification (NCBI taxonomy): domain Eukaryota; kingdom Metazoa; phylum Arthropoda; class Insecta; order Lepidoptera; family Noctuidae; genus Dicycla; species Dicycla oo. The sequence continues at coordinate 49,555 of CAOCOZ010000017.1, read as the reverse complement.
GCTGGCCGCAGACGGTGCGCGGTCAGCTTCCGACGCCATAGCGTCGCCGGCGTGGCCCTGAGAAGGGCCGTTTGATTGGCCCTGAGAAGGGCCGTTGGGTGGGCCCTGAGAAGGGCCGTTTGAACCGCCCTGGGAAGAACGATTCGAAATGAATCGCCCAGAGGCGTCACGCATCGGTTTAGCACTCATGAGGTTAAAATTAAAATTCGTAGACGTCCGCATAAAAAATCTACGATTCACAGCTCACTTTAGCCGCCGGTCTGCCACTCCGTTACGGTGGTCAGACACGGCGTTGCCCGGGGATCACGACGAGGACGTATAAGCTGTGGGGGGATCCCCAACCTAACCTTTTTTTTTTTTTTTTTTTTTTTTTTTGTCGCTGAGAAATGACATTACGCATCTCCGCTCGTCGGGGGACGACACGGAGTATGTGGGACTCCCTGCCAGAGTGGCAGTATACCCACTAAAACTCAGCGGTGTTCCCGCATCGCCGTGATGGGAGGGCCATGGGAGACCGGCTCATCCTTTACTTCCACAACCCTCCCGGCGCATGCCCGCCTAGCTGGCGGGCCCCGCATGCCCCCCAGGCTGGGGGGCTACGGGAATGGCCGGGAACACCTGGCCATTCCCGTCCGACACTGATGGAGGCCTGTGCAATACAGGCAAGGGTGCCCCCGCACCCGTTGCCTGCTGGCCTCCACCTGGGAGGAGTCGGAGATGACTGTCATACTGACGTCTTCTTCGACCCCTCCTCCGCCTTCGGAGCGGCGCCGCGAGAGGGTCTTCCTCCCGCGCGCGCTCCGCCGCCTCCTTCTGGGACATGACGTATTCGCAGAAGGAGGCGACTGCCGCCCAGGACCCCTCATCCCCCAGCATGGCGTTGATCAAGCCGGGGAGAGAAAGGTCCGTTCCGATCGCCGCCGTGAGACTGCGGCGCGGCTCGGACCACGACGGGCACACCTCGAGAGTGTGCTGCGCCGTGTCCTCCGCCGCGCCACAGTCGTGACACGACGGCGTCTCCTCCCGCCCGATACGGTGCAGGTACGATCCGAAACAACCGTGTCCGGACAGCACCTGCACCAGGCGGAAGGAGAGGAACCCATGCGACCGCTCGAGCCAGTCTCGCAGGACCGGCCCAATCGCGTCGAGGGTTCGGCGGCCGAAGGCTGCGTTGGCGAGGTCCGTCGTCCAATGGACGACGATGGCGTCCCTCGCCTCCCGCCGGACGGCTTCTCGCTCTTCCGGGGCGGGGCGTTCTCCTCTCGCCCTCCGCCCCGCCGTCCATTCATACACTCTGGCGAGCACCCACGCCTCGAGTTCCCAAGGTGGGGTGCCGGCCAGAGCGCATGCTGCCGCGAAGCCCACCGTGCGGTAGGCCCGCGCCACCCGCTGGGCTATGGCCCTTTGGGGCGCCCGCAGGGCGGCGGCGTTCTCCCTCCTTTGGAGGGAGTCCTCCCAGATGGGCGCCCCGTAGAGGGCCATACTCTTTAAGATGCCGGCGTAAAGTTGCCGGCATCGTGCGCTGGGCCCCCCCAGGTTGGGAAGCAGCCAAGAGAGCGCGCCCGCGGTCTTCAGCAGGCGCGACGACAGCCCGTTAAAATGCGGACCGAAGCGCCACCTGCTGTCGAGTACAAGGCCCAGATATTTCATCTGGGCCTTGACCTCGATTCTGACGCCCTCCACGAAGATGTGGGCGTCAGGTGGGGGGCGCTGCCGAGGTCCGTGGAAGAATACGGCCTCGGTCTTGTGTAGCGCCACCGTTAAACCTAGGCGGCGAATCCTCCCCGCGACCAAGGATCCGCCCGCCGAGGCCAAGTTGGCCGCCTCCCTGAAACTCCCCCCCCGGGCGGTGAGGAGAGTGTCGTCCGCGTAGCAAACGACACTCGTGCCTCGGAGGAGAGTTCCCCGCAGGAGCCAATCATAGCCGACGTTCCAGAGGAGAGGTCCTATGACTGACCCCTGCGGAACGCCGGCTTCAACGGCGTACCGCCGGACTTGGCCAGTCCTATTCACCAGGAGGATCGCCCGATCCTCCAGGTAGCTGGCCAGCAGACTGCGCAGGTATCGAGGCACTCCGTGGAATCGGAGCGCCTCTAGGATGGTGGAGTGGGGAACGGAGTTGAAGGCGTTGGCTATGTCGAATGACACAGCCAACAATCCGTCCCCTGCCTCCATCGCCTCCTTCGCCTGCCCCTTAAGGCAGGCCAGCGCGTCCACCGTGGAACGCTCAGCCCGAAAACCGAACTGAGCATCCGACAAGTCCGGCCCGATCCCGCGCAAATGGCCCTTTAACCGCGCAGCGATTATCCCCTCGAACATTTTGCCGACCTCATCGAGCAGAACGATGGGCCGGTATGCCGAGGGGGAGTCTGCGGGGCGGCCCTCCTTGCGAAGGAGGCACAACTGCCCCTCCTTCCACGGTTTCGGGAACCTCCCAGAAGCAAGGCATGCGCTGAAGAGGTCCCGAAACCTCTCCTCCATTTGGGTGGCAGCGATCGCCACCACCCTTGCGGGAACGCCGTCGGGGCCTGGAGCTGTCTTCTTGGCGCGGATATGGAAAATCGCCGCGCCAAGTTCCGACTCCGTGACAGGAGGGGGGGCCTCCTCTTCTTCCTCGTCGTCTGGCGGGGCTATAGCTCGTGCTGGGCCCATCACTGGCGGGGTGAAGTTGTTGTCCCTGCACGGGAACAGGGACTGAACCACCCCATCCAGAAATGCGGGCTCCAGGGTCTCGGCAACCGGGGGACCAAAGGGGCGCAATTTGTTGCGCGCCGCCTTATATGGTCTCCCGTAGGGGTCGTTGTCGAGACCCTCCAGCAGCTCGGCTCTCGCCGAGTCTCTGGCGGCGGCGATGGCCCGATCGAGGACCATTTTTGCCTCCATGTATAGCTCATAGAGGTGGTCCTCGTCGGCCCGGTCCCGTCGACGCCGCCGCCGGCTCCGCGTATAAGCCCTCCTTGCCCCCACACACGCTGCTCGAAGCCCCGCCAGCTCCACCGACCACCAGTACACGGCGCGTTTGGGTAGTGGTCGTCGGCGAGACCGAGGCATGCTAGAGTTGCATACCTCGGTCAGAGACTCCCTCAGCTGCCCCGCTACGGCGTCCACATCCAAGCCGGCGGTAGGCGGCGACAGCCAGTCCTGGATGAACGCCGCCTCCGCCGCTGCCTCCCTGTCCAGGCGGGTTAGGGCCCACCGCGGGAACGGTGATCGCCCCGAGAGGGGCCGCATCTCACCGGGGCCACTCGTGGAGATGTCGAACCGGATGTAGCGGTGGTCCGACATGGTCTCCACGAGGTCCACCCGCCAGTTCAACACGCGCGCGGCTAACGCAGGGGTGGCGAAAGTGACGTCCACTATTGAGCCACCCTGACGCCGCACGCATGTCTGGACGCTTCCTCTGTTCAAGAGGGAGAGTCCAGAGGAGGCAGCCCACATTTCCACCGCCCGCCCGCGTGCGTCGGTGGCCGGGTTGCCCCAGGTCACCGACTTGGCGTTCAAGTCTCCCAGCACGAAGACCTGACGCGGCGCCGCCCTGCCGACCACGGCGGCCAGGACTCCGAGATAGTTCTCGAAGTCCCGGAGAGGGCGGTTTGGGGAGAAATAGACGCCCACGAGGGCTATCTCTCCCCACGCGGCGGCCACGTATCCCGGTCCCCTCTCTAATAGCGAGAGGGGAGGGGAGTCTGTGGAAGACCGCGCCGCTAGTGCCACCAAGCCCTCCTCGTCACCCAGCCAACTGCCGGGGATCGAGTAGGGCTCGGCGACCACCGCTACGTTCACCAACCACTCAGTCATGGCCTGCACCAGCAGGTCCTGGGCCGCTCTGCAGTGGTTGGTGTTCGCCTGGAGGATGCGGTAGCCGGAAACCATTATTCCGACATCGCACCCCCCTCCTCAGCAACCGCCGCTGGAGCTGCAGCGGCGACGACGGTGGCGGCGGTGGTGGCAACAGGGCGAACCTGCGCCGGCACTATGCCCTTCCTCACGGGGGGCTTGCAGCTCCTGCCCGTCATCCTGTGGTCCGCGGGGCGGCCACTGGCGGCACACGCCGTGCAGTGTGGCGTGGTGGCGCGGCAGGTGACACTCTTGTGTCCCTCTTGCCCGCACTGGTAGCACGTGTCTCCCCAGTCAAACTTTGAGGGACACGTGGCTCGGGTGTGGCCGAACGCAAAACACTTGAAGCAGCGCATAGGCTGCTCTTCAAGTGGTCGGACCACAGCCGAGCTGAGTCCCACCAATAACCGTCCTTTGCCCGCAGCAAGGACGGCCCCAGCCGCGGCGACTGGGCACTCAACGCGCATGATGCCCATGCCGCGGCGCCCGGGCCTGATGGCTCCGCCTTTTAACGCGCCAGCGTCACAACCTCCAGCCGCAGCAACGGCCGCCACCACATCCTCCTTGGTGACCGAATCCTCCAGATCGGCCACCTCCAAGGCTGCGGTCTTAACGGGCCTGACGACCGTTGCCGCATCCGCGATGACCTCTTGCAACTTTGTTGCGAAGAGGTCCGCATTTGTGCCGCGTGTTTCCCCCGAGAACTCGAAAATTCGAGCCCCGGTTAGGGTTCGGCGGCACGTGATGTTGCTGATCCCCAGCTGTGTGGGATCAGCATTGGTACGAGCCCGTCTTAGGACGGACTCGTACGTCTCGCCCCGCTCCACGGCCTCCGGGGTGATGGTCACCACGACGGCCGCAGTTTTGGGAGGAACTAGCTTCCTCCCGCCGGCTGGAGCCCTTTTGGCTGCGGGAGCAGTCGCAGCGGGCTTGGAGGCCGACTTTTTAGCCTTCTTTCCCCTCCTGACCACTTCCGTCCACGACTGGTTGGACGGGGTGGTGGAGGGAAGAAGGGCGTCTTCCTCCTGCGCCTTCTGGGTGGCTGCTGGGGTGGCAGACGACCCAGACGCTCCCTCCGCACTTGTGGTGGGGATTTGAGGAGCCACCTTGGTCCTCTTGCCCTTGCCTTTCCCCTTGCCCTTGGAGGGCTTCACGGCCTGGGGCTGCGCACGCGATGCCGAGCCTGCTAGAGGCACAGGTTCCGGCTCCTTCGACGGAGGACTCTTATCCGCCGCTAGCGGCGGTCGGAGCCGCCTTTCCGGCAAGAGCCGGTCCTCGATGCCTGCGAAGCAGGCTCTGGTGAAGGCCCTGTCCTCCATGACAACCTTGCGGATTATATCCTCAAGGTTGGAAGGGGAGGAGGAGGAGCCTCCTACTGCCGGACCTGGGGCAGGTTGGGCAGGCCGGGCCGTGGCCTCAGCCAGCTTCTGGTGTAGCTGGCTGTTGTCCGCTTGCAGGCGATCCACCCTTGCCTGCAGCTGCCGCGTCTCGTCCGTGGCCGTCCGCTTCACCAGCTCCAGGACAATGCCGTGCAAGCTGGCGGCCCGGCATTTGAGGGCCTTCTGGAAGGTCCCCTTCAAGTTGGAGGACTTTGAGGCGACCTCCAAGACCTCCTCCTTGTCCTCCTGCGCCATACGCTCCAGTTCCGCCAGGGAGTGGTCGGCATACAGCACACTTGATGCACCATAGCCAGACCTCGACCTGGCGATTTGCGCCTGGCGCTCTTTCGCAGCGACCCTCTCCTCCAGGTCTTGCTGGAGTTGCGCCCTTCTAGCTAGATCTAGCTGGCGCTCGGCGTCCACCAAGCCCACATCGTGGGTAGAGGAAGTCGAAGCCTTTTTGGACTTCAACTTCCTCTTCGGCTTGCTTCTGGCCGACTCCGAGGAGCCCTCGGACCCGAGCCTCAGATCGGCCCCTTTTCGCTTCAGGCAGCCGCTTTCAGCCGCCGACGTGTTCATACAGGAGTCGTCGGAGTCCGACAACTCGTCTGGCCTGCTAAACAAGCTGGCCGCAGACGGTGCGCGGTCAGCTTCCGACGCCATAGCGTCGCCGGCGAGGCCCTGAGAAGGGCCGTTTGATTGGCCCTGAGAAGGGCCGTTGGGTGGGCCCTGAGAAGGGCCGTTTGTACCGCCCTGGGAAGAACGATTCGAAATGAATCGCCCAGAGGCGTCACGCATCGGTTTAGAACTCATCAGGTTAAAATTCAAATTCAAATTCGTAGACGTCCGCATAAAAAGTCTACGATTCACAGCTCACTTTAGCCGCCGGTCTGCCACTCCGTTACGGTGGTCAGACACGGCGTTGCCCGGGGATCACGACGAGGACGTATAAGCTGTGGGGGGATCCCCAACCTAACCTTTTTTTTTTTTTTTTTTTTTTTTTTTTTTTTTTTTTCGCTGAGAAATGACATTACGCATCTCCGCTCGTCGGGGGACGACACGGAGTATGTGGGACTCCCTGCCACAGTGGCAGTATACCCACTAAAACTCAGCGGTGTTCCCGCATCGCCGTGATGGGAGGGCCATGGGAGACCGGCTCATCCTTTACTTCCACAACCCTCCCGGCGCATGCCCGCCTAGCTGGCGGGCCCCGCATGCCCCCCAGGCTGGGGGGCTACGGGAATGGCCGGGAACACCTGGCCATTCCCGTCCGACACTGATGGAGGCCTGTGCAATACAGGCAAGGGTGCCCCCGCACCCGTTGCCTGCTGGCCTCCACCTGGGAGGAGTCGGAGATGACTGTCATACTGACGTCTTCTTCGACCCCTCCTCCGCCTTCGGAGCGGCGCCGCGAGAGGGTCTTCCTCCCGCGCGCGCTCCGCCGCCTCCTTCTGGGACATGACGTATTCGCAGAAGGAGGCGACTGCCGCCCAGGACCCCTCATCCCCCAGCATGGCGTTGATCAAGCCGGGGAGAGAAAGGTCCGTTCCGATCGCCGCCGTGAGACTGCGGCGCGGCTCGGACCACGACGGGCACACCTCGAGAGTGTGCTGCGCCGTGTTCTCCGCCGCGCCACAGTCGTGACACGACGGCGTCTCCTCCCGCCCGATACGGTGCAGGTACGATCCGAAACAACCGTGTCCGGACAGCACCTGCACCAGGCGGAAGGAGAGGAACCCATGCGACCGCTCGAGCCAGTCTCGCAGGACCGGCCCAATCGCGTCGAGGGTTCGGCGGCCGAAGGCTGCGGTGGCGAGGTCCGTCGTCCAATGGACGACGATGGCGTCCCTCGCCTCCCGCCGGACGGCTTCTCGCTCTTCCGGGGCGGGGCGTTCTCCTCTCGCCCTCCGCCCCGCCGTCCATTCATACACTCTGGCGAGCACCCACGCCTCGAGTTCCCAAGGTGGGGTGCCGGCCAGAGCGCATGCTGCCGCGAAGCCCACCGTGCGGTAGGCCCGCGCCACCCGCTGGGCTATGGCCCTTTGGGGCGCCCGCAGGGCGGCGGCGTTCTCCCTCCTTTGGAGGGAGTCCTCCCAGATGGGCGCCCCGTAGAGGGCCATACTCTTTAAGATGCCGGCGTAAAGTTGCCGGCATCGTGCGCTGGGCCCCCCCAGGTTGGGAAGCAGCCAAGAGAGCGCGCCCGCGGTCTTCAGCAGGCGCGACGACAGCCCGTTAAAATGCGGACCGAAGCGCCACCTGCTGTCGAGTACAAGGCCCAGATATTTCATCTGGGCCTTGACCTCGATTCTGACGCCCTCCACGAAGATGTGGGCGTCAGGTGGGGGGCGCTGCCGAGGTCCGTGGAAGAACACGGCCTCGGTCTTGTGCAGCGCCACCGTTAAACCTAGGCGGCGGATCCTCCCCGCGACCAAGGATCCGCCCGCCGAGGCCAAGTTGGCCGCTTCCCTGAAACTCCCCCCCCGGGCGGTGAGGAGAGTGTCGTCCGCGTAGCACACGACTCTCGTGCCTCGGAGGAGAGTTCCCCGCAGGAGCCAATCATAGCCGACGTTCCAGAGGAGAGGTCCTATGACTGACCCCTGCGGAACGCCGGCCTCAACGGCGTATCGCCGGACTTGGCCAGTCCTATTTACCAGGAGGATCGCCCGATCCTCCAGGTAGCTGGCCAGCAGACTGCGCAGGTATCGAGGCACTCCGTGGAATCGGAGCGCCTCTAGGATGGTGGAGTGGGGAACGGAGTTGAAGGCGTTGGCTATGTCGAATGACACATCCAACAATCCGTCCCCTGCCTCCATCGCCTCCTTCGCCTGCCCCTTAAGGCAGGCCAGCGCGTCCACCGTGGAACGCTCAGCCCGAAAACCGAACTGAGCATCCGACAAGTCCGGCCCGATCCCGCGCAAATGGCCCTTTAACCGCGCAGCGATTATCCCCTCGAACATTTTGCCGACCTCATCGAGCAGAACGATGGGCCGGTATGCCGAGGGGGAGTCTGCGGGGCGGCCCTCCTTGCGAAGGAGGCACAACTGCCCCTCCTTCCACGGTTTCGGGAACCTCCCAGAAGCAAGGCATGCGCTGAAGAGGTCCCGAAACCTCTCCTCCATTTGGGTGGCAGCGATTGCCACCACCCTTGCGGGAACGCCGTCGGGGCCTGGAGCTGTCTTCTTGGCGCGGATATGGAAAATCGCCGCGCCAAGTTCCGACTCCGTGACAGGAGGGGGGGCCTCCTCTTCTTCCTCGTCGTCTGGCGGGGCTATAGCTCGTGCTGGGCCCATCACTGGCGGGGTGAAGTTGTTGTCCCTGCACGGGAACAGGGACTGAACCACCCCATCCAGAAATGCGGGCTCCAGGGTCTCGGCAACCGGGGGACCAAAGGGGCGCAATTTGTTGCGCGCCGCCTTATATGGTCGCCCGTAGGGGTCGTTGTCGAGACCCTCCAGCAGCTCGGCTCTCGCCGAGTCTCTGGCGGCGGCGATGGCCCGATCGAGGACCATTTTTGCCTCCATGTATAGCTCATAGAGGTGGTCCTCGTCGGCCCGGTCCCGTCGACGCCGCCGCCGGCTCCGCGTATAGGCCCTCCTTGCCGCCACACACGCTGCTCGAAGCCCCGCCAGCTCCACCGACCACCAGTACACGGCGCGTTTGGGTAGTGGTCGTCGGCGAGACCGAGGCATGCTAGAGTTGCATACCTCGGTCAGAGACTCCCTCAGTATCCCCGCTACGGCGTCCACATCCAAGCCGGCGGTAGGCGGCGACAGCCAGTCCTGGATGAACGCCGCCTCCGCCGCTGCCTCCCTGTCCAGGCGGGTTACGGCCCACCGCGGGAACGGTGATCGCCCCGAGAGGGGCCGCATCTCACCGGGGCCACTCGCGGAGATGTCGAACCGGATGTAGCGGTGGTCCGACATGGTCTCCACGAGGTCCACCCGCCAATTCAACACGCGCGCGGCCAACGCAGGGGTGGCGAAAGTGACGTCCACTATTGAGCCACCCTGACGCCGCACGCATGTCTGGACACTTCCTCTGTTCAAGAGGGAGAGTCCAGAGGAGGCAGCCCACATTTCCACCGCCCGCCCGCGTGCGTCGGTGGCCGGGTTGCCCCAGGTCACCGACTTGGCGTTCAAGTCTCCCAGCACGAAGACCTGACGCGGCGCCGCCCTGCCGACCACGGCGGCCAGGACTCCGAGATAGTTCTCGAAGTCCCGGAGAGGGCGGTTTGGGGAGAAATAGACGCCCACGAGGGCTATCTCTCCCCACGCGGCGGCCACGTATCCCGGTCCCCTCTCTAATAGCGAGAGGGGAGGGGAGTCTGTGGAAGACCGCGCCGCTAGTGCCACCAAGCCCTCCTCGTCACCCAGCCAACTGCCGGGGATCGAATAGGGCTCGGCGACCACCGCTACGTTCACCAACCACTCAGCCATGGCCTGCACCAGCAGGTCCTGGGCCGCTCTGCAGTGGTTGGTGTTCGCCTGGAGGATGCGGTAGTCGGAAACCATTATTCCGACATCGCACCCCCCTCCTCAGCAACCGCCGCTGGAGCTGCAGCGGCGACGACGGTGGCGGCGGTGGTGGCAACAGGGCGAACCTGCGCCGGCACTATGCCCTTCCTCACGGGGGGCTTGCAGCTCCTGCCCGTCATCCTGTGGTCCGCGGGGCGGCCACTGGCGGCACACGCCGTGCAGTGTGGCGTGGTGGCGCGGCAGGTGACACTCTTGTGTCCCTCTTGCCCGCACTGGTAGCACGTGTCTCCCCAATCGAACTTTGAGGGACACGTGGCTCGGGTGTGGCCGAACGCAAAACACTTGAAGCAGCGCATAGGCTGGTCTTCAAGTGGTCGGACCACAGCCGAGCTGAGTCCCACCAATAACCTTCCTTTGCCCGCAGCAAGGACGGCCCCAGCCGCGGCGACTGGGCACTCAACGCGCATGATGCCCATGCCGCGGCGCCCGGGCCTGATGGCTCCGCCTTTTACCGCGCCAGCGTCGCAGCCTCCAGCCGCAGCAACGGCCGCCACCACATCCTCCTTGGTGACCGAATCCTCCAGATCGGCCACCTCCAAGGCTGCGGTCTTAACGGGCCTGACGACCGTTGCCACATCCGCGATGACCTCTTGCAACTTTGTTGCGAAGAGGTCCGCATTTGTGCCGCGTGTTTCCCCCGAGAACTCGAAAATTCGAGCCCCGGTTAGGGTTCGGCGGCACGTGATGTTGCTGATCCCCAGCTGCGTGGGATCAGCATTGGTACGAGCCCGTCTTAGGACGGACTCGTACGTCTCGCCCCGCTCCACGGCCTCCGGGGTGATGGTCACCACGACGGCCGCGGTTTTGGGAGGAACTAGCTTCCTCCCGCCGGCTGGAGCCCTTTTGGCTGCGGGAGCAGTCGCAGCGGGCTTGGAGGCCGACTTTTTACCCTTCTTTCCCCTCCTGACCACTTTCGTCCACGACTGGTTGGACGGGGTGGTGGAGGGAAGAAGGGCGTCTTCCTCCTGCGACTTCTGGGTGGCTGCTGGGGTGGCAGACGACCCAGACGCTCCCTCCGCACTTGTGGTGGGGGTTTGAGGAGCCACCTTGGTCCTCTTGCCCTTGCCTTTCCCCTTGCCCTTGGAGGGCTTCACGGCCTGGGGCTGCGCACGCGATGCCGAGCCTCCTAGAGGCACAGGTTCCGGCTCCTTCGACGGAGGACTCTTATCCGCCGCTAGCGGCGGTCGGAGCCGCCTTTCCGGCAAGAGCCGGTCCTCGATGCCTGCGAAGCAGGCTCTGGTGAAGGCCCTCTCCTCCATGACAACCTTGCGGATTATATCCTCAAGGTTGGAAGGGGAGGAGGAGGAGCCTCCTACTGCCGGACCTGGGGCAGGCTGGGCAGGCCGGGCCGCGGCCTCAGCCAGCTTCTGGTGTAGCTGGCTGTTGTCCGCTTGCAGGCGATCCACCCTTGCCTGCAGCTGCCGCGTCTCGTCCGTGGCCGTCCGCTTCACCAGCTCCAGGACAATGCCGTGCAAGCTGGCGGCCCGGCATTTGAGGGCCTTCTGGAAGGTCCCCTTCAAGTTGGAGGACTTTGAGGCGACCTCCAAGACCTCCTCCTTGTCCTCCTGCGCCATGCGCTCTAGTTCCGCCAGGGAGTGGTCGGCATACAGCACACTTGATGCACCATAGCCAGACCTCGACCTGGCGATTTGCGCCTGGCGCTCCTTCGCAGCGACCCTCTCCTCCAGGTCTTGCTGCAATTGCGCCCTTTTCGCCAGATCTAGCTGGCGCTCGGCGTCCACCAAGCCCACTTCGTGGGTAGAGGAAGTCGAGGCCTTTTTGGACTTAACCTTCCTCTTCGGCTTGCTTCTGGCCGACTCCGAGGAGCCCTCGGACCCGAGCCTCAGATCAGCCCCTTTCCTTTTGAGGCAGCCGCTTTCAGCCGCCGACGCGTCCATACTGGAGTCGTCGGAGTCCGACAACTCGTCTGGCCTGCTAAACAAGCTGGCCGCAGACGGTGCGCGGTCAGCTTCCGACGCCGTAGCGTCGCCGGCGTGGCCCTGAGAAGGGCCGTTTGATTGGCCCTGAGAAGGGCCGTTGGGTGGGCCCTGAGAAGGGCCGTTTGAATCGCCTTGGGAAGAACGATTCGAAACGAGTCGCCCAGAGGCGTCACGCATCGGTTTCTTATACATCGGGTTAAAATTAAAATTCAAATTCGCAGACGTCCGCATAAAAATCTACGATTCACAGCTCACTTTAGCCGCCGGTCTGCCACTCCGTTACGGTGGTCAGACACGGCGTTGCCCGGGGATCACGACGAGGACGTATAAGCTGTGGGGGGATCCCCAACCTAACCTAACCTTTTTTTTTTTTTTTTTTTTTTTTTCGCTGAGAAATGACATTACGCATCTCCGCTCGTCGGGGGACGACACGGAGTATGTGGGACTCCCTGCCAGAGTGGCAGTATACCCACTAAAACTCAGCGGTGTTCCCGCATCGCCGTGATGGGAGGGCCATGGGAAACCGGCTCATCCTTTACTACCACAGCCCTCCCGGCGCATGCCCGCCTAGCTGGCTGGCCCCGCATGCCCCCCAGGCTGGGGGGCTACGGGAATGGCCGGGAACACCTGGCCATTCCCGTCCGACACTGGTGGAGGCCTGTGCAATACAGGCAAGGGTGCCCCCGCACCCGTTGCCTGCTGGCCTCCACCTGGGAGGAGTCGGAGATGACTGTCATACTGACGTCTTCTTCGACCCCTCCTTCGCCTTCGGAGCGGCGCCGCGAGAGGGTCTTCCTCCCGCGCGCGCTCCGCCGCCTCCTTCTGGGACATGACGTGTTCGCAGAAGGAGGCGACTGCCGCCCAGGACCCCTCATCCCCCAGCATGGCGTTGATCAAAACCTAACCTAACCTAACCTAACCTAACCTAACCTAACCTTTTTTTTTTTTTTTTTTTTTTTTTCGCTGAGAAATGTCATTACGCATCTCCGCTCGTCGGGGGACGACACGGAGTATGTGGGACTCCCTGCCAGAGTGGCAGTATACCCACTAAAACTCAGCGGTGTTCCCGCATCGCCGTGATGGGAGGGCCATGGGAGACCGGCTCATCCTTTACTTCCACAACCCTCCCGGCGCATGCCCGCCTAGCTGGCGGGCCCCGCATGCCCCCCAGGCTGGGGGGCTACGGGAATGGCCGGGAACACCTGGCCATTCCCGTCCGACACTGATGGAGGCCTGTGCAATACAGGCAAGGGTGCCCCCGCACCCGTTGCCTGCTGGCCTCCACCTGGGAGGAGTCGGAGATGACTGTCATACTGACGTCTTCTTCGACCCCTCCTCCGCCTTCGGAGCGGCGCCGCGAGAGGGTCTTCCTCCCGCGCGCGCTCCGCCGCCTCCTTCTGGGACATGACGTATTCGCAGAAGGAGGCGACTGCCGCCCAGGACCCCTCATCCCCCAGCATGGCGTTGATCAAGCCGGGGAGAGAAAGGTCCGTTCCGATCGCCGCCGTGAGACTGCGGCGCGGCTCGGACCACGACGGGCACACCTCGAGAGTGTGCTGCGCCGTGTCCTCCGCCGCGCCACAGTCGTGACACGACGGCGTCTCCTCCCGCCCGATACGGTGCAGGTACGATCCGAAACAACCGTGTCCGGACAGCACCTGCACCAGGCGGAAGGAGAGGAACCCATGCGACCGCTCGAGCCAGTCTCGCAGGACCGGCCCAATCGCGTCGAGGGTTCGGCGGCCGAAGGCTGCGGTGGCGAGGTCCGTCGTCCAATGGACGACGATGGCGTCCCTCGCCTCCCGCCGGACGGCTTCCCGCTCTTCCGGGGCGGGGCGTTCTCCTCTCGCCCTCCGCCCCGCCGTCCATTCATACACTCTGGCGAGCACCCACGCCTCGAGTTCCCAAGGTGGGGTGCCGGCCAGAGCGCATGCTGCCGCGAAGCCCACCGTGCGGTAGGCCCGCGCCACCCGCTGGGCTATGGCCCTTTGGGGCGCCCGCAGGGCGGCGGCGTTCTCCCTCCTTTGGAGGGAGTCCTCCCAGATGGGCGCCCCGTAGAGGGCCATACTCTTTAAGATGCCGGCGTAAAGTTGCCGGCATCGTGCGCTGGGCCCCCCCAGGTTGGGAAGCAGCCAAGAGAGCGCGCCCGCGGTCTTCAGCAGGCGCGACGACAGCCCGTTAAAATGCGGACCGAAGCGCCACCTGCTGTCGAGTACAAGGCCCAGATATTTCATCTGGGCCTTGACCTCGATTCTGACGCCCTCCACGAAGATGTGGGCGTCAGGTGGGGGGCGCTGCCGAGGTCCGTGGAAGAACACGGCCTCGGTCTTGTGTAGCGCCACCGTTAAACCTAGGCGGCGAATCCTCCCCGCGACCAAGGATCCGCCCGCCGAGGCCAAGTTGGCCGCCTCCCTGAAACTCCCCCCCCGGGCGGTGAGGAGAGTGTCGTCCGCGTAGCAAACGACACTCGTGCCTCGGAGGAGAGTTCCCCGCAGGAGCCAATCATAGCCGACGTTCCAGAGGAGAGGTCCTATGACTGACCCCTGCGGAACGCCGGCCTCAACGGCGTACCGCCGGACTTGGCCAGTCCTATTCACCAGGAGGATCGCCCGATCCTCCAGGTAGCTGGCCAGCAGACTGCGCAGGTATCGAGGCACTCCGTGGAATCGGAGCGCCTCTAGGATGGTGGAGTGGGGAACGGAGTTGAAGGCGTTGGCTATGTCGAATGACACAGCCAACAATCCGTCCCCTGCCTCCATCGCCTCCTTCGCCTGCCCCTTAAGGCAGGCCAGCGCGTCCACCGTGGAACGCTCAGCCCGAAAACCGAACTGAGCATCCGACAAGTCCGGCCCGATCCCGCGCAAATGGCACTTTAACCGCGCAGCGATTATCCCCTCGAACATTTTGCCGACCTCATCGAGCAGAACGATGGGCCGGTATGCCGAGGGGGAGTCTGCGGGGCGGCCCTCCTTGCGAAGGAGGCACAACTGCCCCTCCTTCCACGGTTTCGGGAACCTCCCAGAAGCAAGGCATGCGCTGAAGAGGTCCCGAAACCTCTCCTCCATTTGGGTGGCAGCGATCGCCACCACCCTTGCGGGAACGCCGTCGGGGCCTGGAGCTGTCTTCTTGGCGCGGATATGGAAAATCGCCGCGCCAAGTTCCGACTCCGTGACAGGAGGGGGGGCCTCCTCTTCTTCCTCGTCGTCTGGCGGGGCTATAGCTCGTGATGGGCCCATCACTGGCGGGGTGAAGTTGTTGTCCCTGCACGGGAACAGGGACTGAACCACCCCATCCAGAAACGCGGGCTCCAGGGTCTCGGCAACCGGGGGACCAAAGGGGCGCAATTTGTTTCGCGCCGCCTTATATGGTCGCCCGTAGGGGTCGTTGTCGAGACCCTCCAGCAGCTCGGCTCTCGCCGAGTCTCTGGCGGCGGCGATGGCCCGATCGAGGACCATTTTTGCCTCCATGTATAGCTCATAGAGGTGGTCCTCGTCGGCCCGGTCCCGTCGACGCCGCCGCCGGCTCCGCGTATAGGCCCTCCTTGCCCCCACACACGCTGCTCGAAGCCCCGCCAGCTCCACCGACCACCAGTACACAGCGCGTTTGGGTAGTGGTCGTCGGCGAGACCGAGGCATGCTAGAGTTGCATACCTCGGTCAGAGACTCCCTCAGTTGCCCCGCTACGGCGTCCACATCCAAGCCGGCGGCAGGCGGCGACAGCCAGTCCTGGATGAACGCCGCCTCCGCCGCTGCCTCCCTGTCCAGGCGGGTTAGGGCCCACCGCGGGAACGGTGATCGCCCCGAGAGGGGCCGCATCTCACCGGGGCCACTCGTGGAGATGTCGAACCGGATGTAGCGGTGGTCCGACATGGTCTCCACGAGGTCCACCCGCCAGTTCAACACGCGCGCGGCTAACGCAGGGGTGGCGAAAGTGACGTCCACTATTGAGCCACCCTGACGCCGCACGCATGTCTGGACGCTTCCTCTGTTCAAGAGGGAGAGTCCAGAGGAGGCAGCCCACATTTCCAACGCCCGCCCGCGTGCGTCGGTGGCCGGGTTGCCCCAGGTCACCGACTTGGCGTTCAAGTCTCCCAGCACGAAGACCTGACGCGGCGCCGCCCTGCCGACCACGGCGGCCAGGACTCCGAGATAGTTCTCGAAGTCCCGGAGAGGACGGTTTGGGGAGAAATAGACGCCCACGAGGGCTATCTCTCCCCACGCGGCGGCCACGTATCCCGGTCCCCTCTCTAATAGCGAGAGGGGAGGGGAGTCTGTGGAAGACCGCGCCGCTAGTGCCACCAAGCCCTCCTCGTCACCCAGCCAACTGCCGGGGATCGAGTAGGGCTCGGCGACCACCGCTACGTTCACCAACCACTCAGCCATGGCCTGCACCAGCAGGTCCTGGGCCGCTCTGCAGTGGTTGGTGTTCGCCTGGAGGATGCGGTAGTCGGAAACCATTATTCCGACATCGCACCCCCCTCCTCATCAACCGCCGCTGGAGCTGCAGCGGCGACGACGGTGGCGGCGGTGGTGGCAACAGGGCGAACCTGCGCCGGCACTATGCCCTTCCTCACGGGGGGCTTGCAGCTCCTGCCCGTCATCCTGTGGTCCGCGGGGCGGCCACTGGCGGCACACGCCGTGCAGTGGGGCGTGGTGGCGCGGCAGGTGACACTCTTGTGTCCCTCTTGCCCGCACTGGTAGCACGTGTCTCCCCAGTCAAACTTTGAGGGACACGTGGCTCGGGTGTGGCCGAACGCAAAACACTTGAAGCAGCGCATAGGCTGGTCTTCAAGTGGTCGGACCACAGCCGAGCCGAGTCCCACCAATAACCGTCCTTTGCCCGCAGCAAGGACGGCCCCAGCCGCGGCGACTGGGCACTCAACGCGCATGATGCCCATGCCGCGGCGCCCGGGCCTGATGGCTCCGCCTTTTAACGCGCCAGCGTCACAACCTCCAGCCGCAGCAACGGCCGCCACCACATCCTCCTTGGTGACCGAATCCTCCAGATCGGCCACCTCCAAGGCTGCGGTCTTAACGGGCCTGACGACCGTTGCCGCATCCGCGATGACCTCTTGCAACTTTGTTGCGAAGAGGTCCGCATTTGTGCCGCGTGTTTCCCCCGAGAACTCGAAAATTCGAGCCCCGGTTAGGGTTCGGCGGCACGTGATGTTGCTGATCCCCAGCTGTGTGGGATCAGCATTGGTACGAGCCCGTCTTAGGACGGACTCGTACGTCTCGCCCCGCTCCACGGCCTCCGGGGTGATGGTCACCACGACGGCCGCGGTTTTGGGAGGAACTAGCTTCCTCCCGCCGGCTGGAGCCCTTTTGGCTGCGGGAGCAGTCGCAGCGGGCTTGGAGGCCGACTTTTTACCCTTCTTTCCCCTCCTGACCACTTCCGTCCACGACTGGTTGGACGGGGTGGTGGAGGGAAGAAGGGCGTCTTCCTCCTGCGACTTCTGGGTGGCTGCTGGGGTGGCAGACGACCCAGACGCTCCCTCCGCACTTGTGGTGGGGGTTTGAGGAGCCACCTTGGTCCTCTTGCCCTTCCCTTTCCCCTTGCCCTTGGAGGGCTTCACGGCCTGGGGCTGCGCACGCGATGCCGAGCCTGCTAGAGGCACAGGTTCCGGCTCCTTCGACGGAGGACTCTTATCCGCCGCTAGCGGCGGTCGGAGCCGCCTTTCCGGCAAGAGCCGGTCCTCGATGCCTGCGATGCAGGCTCTGGTGAAGGCCCTCTCCTCCATGACAACCTTGCGGATTATATCCTCAAGGTTGGAAGGGGAGGAGGAGGAGGCAGGTTGGGCAGGCCGGGCCGTGGCCTCAGCCAGCTTCTGGTGTAGCTGGCTGTTGTCCGCTTGCAGGCGATCCACCCTTGCCTGCAGCTGCCGCGTCTCGTCCGTGGCCGTCCGCTTCACCAGCTCCAGGACAATGCCGTGCAAGCTGGCGGCCCGGCATTTGAGGGCCTTCTGGAAGGTCCCCTTCAAGTTGGAGGACTTTGAGGCGACCTCCAAGACCTCCTCCTTGTCCTCCTGCGCCATGCGCTCCAGTTCCGCCAGGGAGTGGTCGGCATACAGCACACTAGTTGCACCATAGCCAGACCTCGACCTGGCGATTTGCGCCTGGCGCTCCTTCGCAGCGACCCTCTCCTCCAGGTCTTGCTGCAATTGCGCCCTTTTCGCCAGATCTAGCTGGCGCTCGGCGTCCACCAAGCCCACATCGTGGGTAGAGGAAGTCGAAGCCTTTTTGGACTTCAACTTCCTCTTCGGCTTGCTTCTGGCCGACTCCGAGGAGCCCTCGGACCCGAGCCTCAGATCGGCCCCCTTCCGCTTAAGGCAGCCGCTTTCAGCTGCCGACGCGTCCATACAGGAGTCGTCGGAGTCCGACAACTCGTCTGGCCTGCTAAACAAGCTGGCCGCAGACGGTGCGCGGTCAGCTTCCGACGCCATAGCGTCGCCGGCGTGGCCCTGAGAAGGGCCGTTTGATTGGCCCTGAGAAGGGCCGTTGGGTGGGCCCTGAGAAGGGCCGTTTGAACCGCCCTGGGAAGAACGATTCGAAATGAATCGCCCAGAGGCGTCACGCATCGGTTTAGTGCTCATCAGGTTAAAATTAAAATTCGTAGACGTCCGCATAAAAAGTCTACGATTCACAGCTCACTTTAGCCGCCGGTCTGCCACTCCGTTACGGTGGTCAGACACGGCGTTGCCCGGGGATCACGACGAGGACGTATAAGCTGTGGGGGGATCCCCAACCTAACCTAACCTTTTTTTTTTTTTTTTTTTTTTTTTGTCGCTGAGAAATGACATTACGCATCTCCGCTCGTCGGGGGACGACACGGAGTATGTGGGACTCCCTGCCAGACTGGCAGTATACCCACTAAAACTCAGCGGTGTTCCCGCATCGCCGTGATGGGAGGGCCATGGGAGACCGGCTCATCCTTTACTTCCACAACTCTCCCGGCGCATGCCCGCCTAGCTGGCGGGCCCCGCATGCCCCCCAGGCTGGGGGGCTACGGGAATGGCCGGGAACACCTGGCCATTCCCGTCCGACACTGATGGAGGCCTGTGCAATACAGGCAAGGGTGCCCCCGCACCCGTTGCCTGCTGGCCTCCACCTGGGAGGAGTCGGAGATGACTGTCATACTGACGTCTTCTTCGACCCCTCCTCCGCCTTCGGAGCGGCGCCGCGAGAGGGTCTTCCTCCCGCGCGCGCTCCGCCGCCTCCTTCTGGGACATGACGTATTCGCAGAAGGAGGCGACTGCCGCCCAGGACCCCTCATCCCCCAGCATGGCGTTGATCAAGCCGGGGAGAGAAAGGTCCGTTCCGATCGCCGCCGTGAGACTGCGGCGCGGCTCGGACCACGACGGGCACACCTCGAGAGTGTGCTGCGCCGTGTCCTCCGCCGCGCCACAGTCGTGACACGACGGCGTCTCCTCCCGCCCGATACGGTGCAGGTACGATCCGAAACAACCGTGTCCGGACAGCACCTGCACCAGGCGGAAGGAGAGGAACCCATGCGACCGCTCGAGCCAGTCTCGCAGGACCGGCCCAATCGCGTCGAGGGTTCGGCGGCCGAAGGCTGCGGTGGCGAGGTCCGTCGTCCAATGGACGACGATGGCGTCCCTCGCCTCCCGCCGGACGGCTTCCCGCTCTTCCGGGGCGGGGCGTTCTCCTCTCGCCCTCCGCCCCGCCGTCCATTCATACACTCTGGCGAGCACCCACGCCTCGAGTTCCCAAGGTGGGGTGCCGGCCAGAGCGCATGCTGCCGCGAAGCCCACCGTGCGGTAGGCCCGCGCCACCCGCTGGGCTATGGCCCTTTGGGGCGCCCGCAGGGCGGCGGCGTTCTCCCTCCTGTGGAGGGAGTCCTCCCAGATGGGCGCCCCGTAGAGGGCCATACTCTTTAAGATGCCGGCGTAAAGTTGCCGGCATCGTGCGCTGGGCCCCCCCAGGTTGGGAAGCAGCCAAGACAGCGCGCCCGCGGTCTTCAGCAGGCGCGACGACAGCCCGCTAAAATGCGGACCGAAGCGCCACCTGCTGTCGAGTACAAGGCCCAGATATTTCATCTGGGCCTTGACCTCGATTCTGACGCCCTCCACGAAGATGTGGGCGTCAGGTGGGGGGCGCTGCCGAGGTCCGTGGAAGAACACGGCCTCGGTCTTGTGCAGCGCCACCGTTAAACCTAGGCGGCGGATCCTCCCCGCGACCAAGGATCCGCCCGCCGAGGCCAAGTTGGCCGCCTCCCTGAAACTCCCCCCCCGGGCGGTGAGGAGAGTGTCGTCCGCGTAGCAAACGACACTCGTGCCTCGGAGGAGAGTTCCCCGCAGGAGCCAATCATAGCCGACGTTCCAGAGGAGAGGTCCTATGACTGACCCCTGCGGAACGCCGGCCTCAACGGCGTATCGCCGGACTTGGCCAGTCCTATTCACCAGGAGGATCGCCCGATCCTCCAGGTAGCTGGCCAGCAGACTGCGCAGGTATCGAGGCACTCCGTGGAATCGGAGCGCCTCTAGGATGGTGGAGTGGGGAACGGAGTTGAAGGCGTTGGCTATGTCGAATGACACAGCCAACAATCCGTCCCCTGCCTCCATCGCCTCCTTCGCCTGCCCCTTAAGGCAGGCCAGCGCGTCCACCGTGGAACGCTCAGCCCGAAAACCGAACTGAGCATCCGACAAGTCCGGCCCGATCCCGCGCAAATGGCCCTTTAACCGCGCAGCGATTATCCCCTCGAACATTTTGCCGACCTCATCGAGCAGAACGATGGGCCGGTATGCCGAGGGGGAGTCTGCGGGGCGGCCCTCCTTGCGAAGGAGGCACAACTGCCCCTCCTTCCACGGTTTCGGGAACCTCCCAGAAGCAAGGCATGCGCTGAAGAGGTCCCGAAACCTCTCCTCCATTTGGGTGGCAGCGATCGCCACCACCCTTGCGGGAACGCCGTCGGGGCCTGGAGCTGTCTTCTTGGCGCGGATATGGAAAATCGCCGCGCCAAGTTCCGACTCCGTGACAGGAGGGGGGGCCTCCTCTTCTTCCTCGTCGTCTGGCGGGGCTATAGCTCGTGCTGGGCCCATCACTGGCGGGGTGAAGTTGTTGTCCCTGCACGGGAACAGGGACTGAACCACCCCATCCAGAAATGCGGGCTCCAGGGTCTCGGCAACCGGGGGACCAAAGGGGCGCAATTTGTTGCGCGCCGCCTTATATGGTCGCCCGTAGGGGTCGTTGTCGAGACCCTCCAGCAGCTCGGCTCTCGCCGCGTCTCTGGCGGCGGCGATGGCCCGATCGAGGACCATTTTTGCCTCCATGTATAGCTCATAGAGGTGGTCCTCGTCGGCCCGGTCCCGTCGACGCCGCCGCCGGCTCCGCGTATAGGCCCTCCTTGCCCCCACACACGCTGCTCGAAGCCCCGCCAGCTCCACCGACCACCAGTACACGGCGCGTTTGGGTAGTGGTCGTCGGCGAGACCGAGGCATGCTAGAGTTGCATACCTCGGTCAGAGACTCCCTCAGTTGCCCCGCTACGGCGTCCACATCCAAGCCGGCGGTAGGCGGCGACAGCCAGTCCTGGATGAACGCCGCCTCCGCCGCTGCCTCCCTGTCCAGGCGGGTTAGGGCCCACCGCGGGAACGGTGATCGCCCCGAGAGGGGCCGCATCTCACCGGGGCCACTCGCGGAGATGTCGAACCGGATGTAGCGGTGGTCCGACATGGTCTCCACGAGGTCCACCCGCCAGTTCAACACGCGCGCGGCTAACGCAGGGGTGGCGAAAGTGACGTCCACTATTGAGCCACCCTGACGCCGCACGCATGTCTGGACACTTCCTCTGTTCAAGAGGGAGAGTCCAGAGGAGGCAGCCCACATTTCCACCGCCCGCCCGCGTGCGTCGGTGGCCGGGTTGCCCCAGGTCACCGACTTGGCGTTCAAGTCTCCCAGCACGAAGACCTGACGCGGCGCCGCCCTGCCGACCACGGCGGCCAGGACTCCGAGATAGTTCTCGAAGTCCCGGAGAGGGCGGTTTGGGGAGAAATAGACGCCCACGAGAGCTATCTCTCCCCACGCGGCGGCCACGTATCCCGGTCCCCTCTCTAATAGCGAGAGGGGAGGGGAGTCTGTGGAAGACCGCGCCGCTAGTGCCACCAAGCCGTCCTCGTCACCCAGCCAACTGCCGGGGATCGAGTAGGGCTCGGCGACCACCGCTACGTTCACCAACCACTCAGCCATGGCCTGCACCAGCAGGTCCTGGGCCGCTCTGCAGTGGTTGGTGTTCGCCTGGAGGATGCGGTAGTCGGAAACCATTATTCCGACATCGCACCCCCCTCCTCAGCAACCGCCGCTGGAGCTGCAGCGGCGACGACGGTGGCGGCGGTGGTGGCAACAGGGCGAACCTGCGCCGGCACTATGCCCTTCCTCACGGGGGGCTTGCAGCTCCTGCCCGTCATCCTGTGGTCCGCGGGGCGGCCACTGGCGGCACACGCCGTGCAGTGTGGCGTGGTGGCGCGGCAGGTGACACTCTTGTGTCCCTCTTGCCCGCACTGGTAGCACGTGTCTCCCCAGTCAAACTTTGAGGGACACGTGGCTCGGGTGTGGCCGAACGCAAAACACTTGAAGCAGCGCATAGGCTGGTCTTCAAGTGGTCGGACCACAGCCGAGCTGAGTCCCACCAATAACCGTCCTTTGCCCGCAGCAAGGACGGCCCCAGCCGCGGCGACTGGGCACTCAACGCGCATGATGCCCATGCCGCGGCGCCCGGGCCTGATGGCTCCGCCTTTTACCGCGCCAGCGTCACAGCCTCCAGCCGCAGCAACGGCCGCAGCCACATCCTCTTTGGTGACCGAATCCTCCAGATCGGCCACCTCCAAGGCTGCGGTCTTAACGGGCCTGACGACCGTTGCCGCATCCGCGATGACCTCTTGCAACTTTGTTGCGAAGAGGTCCGCATTTGTGCCGCGTGTTTCCCCCGAGAACTCGAAAATTCGAGCCCCGGTTAGGGTTCGGCGGCACGTGATGTTGCTGATCCCCAGCTGTGTGGGATCAGCATTGGTACGAGCCCGTCTTAGGACGGACTCGTACGTCTCGCCCCGCACCACGGCCTCCGGGGTGATAGTCACCACGACGGCCGCGGTTTTGGGAGGAACTAGCTTCCTCCCGCCGGCTGGAGCCCTTTTGGCTGCGGGTGCAGTCGCAGCGGGCTTGGAGGCCGACTTTTTGCCCTTCTTTCCCCTCCTGACCACTTCCGTCCACGACTGGTTGGACGGGGTGGTGGAGGGAAGAAGGGCGTCTTCCTCCTGCGACTTCTGGGTGGCTGCTGGGGTGGCAGACGACCCAGACGCTCCCTCCGCACTTGTGGTGGGGGTTTGAGGAGCCACCTTAGTCCTCTTGCCCTTACCTTTCCCCTTGCCCTTAGAGGGCTTCGCGGCCTGGGGCTGCGCACACGATGCCGAGCCTGCTAGAGGCACAGGTTCCGGCTCCTTCGAAGGTGGACTCTTATCCGCCGCTAGCGGCGGTCGGAGCCGCCTTTCCGGCAAGAGCCGGTCCTCGATGCCTGCGAAGCAGGCTCTGGTGAAGGCCCTCTCCTCCATGACAACCTTGCGGATTATATCCTCAAGGTTGGAAGGGGAGGAGGAGGAGCCTCCTACTGCCGGACCTGGGGCAGGTTGGGCAGGCCGGGCCGTGGCCTCAGCCAGCTTCTGGTGTAGCTGGCTGTTGTCCGCTTGCAGGCGATCCACCCTTGCCTGCAGCTGCCGCGTCTCGTCCGTGGCCGTCCGCTTCACCAGCTCCAGGACAATGCCGTGCAAGCTGGCGGCCCGGCATTTGAGGGCCTTCTGGAAGGTCCCCTTCAAGTTGGAGGACTTTGAGGCGACCTCCAAGACCTCCTCCTTGTCCTCCTGCGCCATGCGCTCCAGTTCCGCCAGGGAGTGGTCGGCATACAGCACACTAGTTGCACCATAGCCAGACCTCGACCTGGCGATTTGCGCCTGGCGCTCCTTCGCAGCGACCCTCTCCTCCAGGTCTTGCTGCAATTGCGCCCTTTTCGCCAGATCTAGCTGGCGCTCGGCGTCCACCAACCCCACATCGTGGGTAGAGGAAGTCGAAGCCTTTTTGGACTTCAACTTCCTCTTCGGCTTGCTTCTGGCCGACTCCGAGGAGCCCTCGGACCCGAGCCTCAGATCGGCCCCCTTCCGCTTAAGGCAGCCGCTTTCAGCCGCCGACGCGTCCATACAGGAGTCGTCGGAGTCCGACAACTCGTCTGGCCTGCTAAACAAGCTGGCCGCAGACGGTGCGCGGTCAGCTTCCGACGCCATAGCGTCGCCGGCGTGGCCCTGAGAAGGGCCGTTTGATTGGCCCTGAGAAGGGCCGTTGGGTGGGCCCTGAGAAGGGCCGTTTGAACCGCCCTGGGAAGAACGATTCGAAATGAATCGCCCAGAGGCGTCACGCATTGGTTTCTTATACATCGGGTTAAAATTAAAATCCAAATTCGCAGATGTCCGCATAAAAATCTACGATTCACAGCTCACTTTAGCCGCCGGTCTGCCACTCCGTTACGGTGGTCAGACACGGCGTTGCCCGGGGATCACGACGAGGACGTATAAGCTGTGGGGGGATCCCCAACCTAACCTAACCTAACCTAACCTTTTTTTTTTTTTTTTTTTTTTCGCTGAGAAATGACATTACGCATCTCCGCTCGTCGGGGGACGACACGGAGTATGTGGGACTCCCTGCCAGAGTGGCAGTATACCCACTAAAACTCAGCGGTGTTCCCGCATCGCCGTGATGGGAGGGCCATGGGAGACCGGCTCATCCTTTACTTCCACAACCCTCCCGGCGCATGTCCGCCTAGCTGGCGGGCCCCGCATGCCCCCCATGCTGGGGGGCTACGGGAATGGCCGGGAACACCTGGCCATTCCCGTCCGACACTGATGGAGGCCTGTGCAATACAGGCAAGGGTGCCCCCGCACCCGTTGCCTGCTGGCCTCCACCTGGGAGGAGTCGGAGATGACTGTCATACTGACGTCTTCTTCGACCCCTCCTCCGCCTTCGGAGCGGTGCCGCGAGAGGGTCTTCCTCCCGCGCGCGCTCCGCCGCCTCCTTCTGGGACATGACGTATTCGCAGAAGGAGGCGACTGCCGCCCAGGACCCCTCATCCCCCAGCATGGCGTTGATCAAGCCGGGGAGCGAAAGGTCCGTTCCGATCGCCGCCGTGAGACTGCGGCGTGGCTCGGACCACGACGGGCACACCTCGAGAGTGTGCTGCGCCGTGTCCTCCGCCGCGCCACAGTCGTGACACGACGGCGTCTCCTCCCGCCCGATACGGTGCAGGTACGATCCGAAACAACCGTGTCCGGACAGCACCTGCACCAGGCGGAAGGAGAGGAACCCATGCGACCGCTCGAGCCAGTCTCGCAGGACCGGCCCAATCGCGTCGAGGGTTCGGCGGCCGAAGGCTGCGGTGGCGAGGTCCGTCGTCCAATGGACGACGATGGCGTCCCTCGCCTCCCGCCGGACGGCTTCCCGCTCTTCCGGGGCGGGGCGTTCTCCTCTCGCCCTCCGCCCCGCCGTCCATTCATACACTCTGGCGAGCACCCACGCCTCGAGTTCCCAAGGCGGGGTGCCGGCCAGAGCGCATGCTGCCGCGAAGCCCACCGTGCGGTAGGCCCGCGCCACCCGCTGGGCTATGGCCCTTTGGGGCGCCCGCAGGGCGGCGGCGTTCTCCCTCCTGTGGAGGGAGTCCTCCCAGATGGGCGCCCCGTAGAGGGCCATACTCTTTAAGATGCCGGCGTAAAGTTGCCGGCATCGTGCGCTGGGCCCCCCCAGGTTGGGAAGCAGCCAAGACAGCGCGCCCGCGGTCTTCAGCAGGCGCGACGACAGCCCGCTAAAATGCGGACCGAAGCGCCACCTGCTGTCGAGTACAAGGCCCAGATATTTCATCTGGGCCTTGACCTCGATTCTGACGCCCTCCACGAAGATGTGGGCGTCAGGTGGGGGGCGCTGCCGAGGTCCGTGGAAGAACACGGCCTCGGTCTTGTGCAGCGCCACCGTTAAACCTAGGCGGCGGATCCTCCCCGCGACCAAAGATCCGCCCGCCGAGGCCAAGTTGGCCGCCTCCCTGAAACTCCCCCCCCGGGCGGTGAGGAGAGTGTCGTCCGCGTAGCAAACGACACTCGTGCCTCGGAGGAGAGTTCCCCGCAGGAGCCAATCATAGCCGACGTTCCAGAGGAGAGGTCCTATGACTGACCCCTGCGGAACGCCGGCCTCAACGGCGTATCGCCGGACTTGGCCAGTCCTATTTACCAGGAGGATCGCCCGATCCTCCAGGTAGCTGGCCAGCAGACTGCGCAGGTATCGAGGCACTCCGTGGAATCGGAGCGCCTCTAGGATGGTGGAGTGGGGAACGGAGTTGAAGGCGTTGGCTATGTCGAATGACACAGCCAACAATCCGTCCCCTGCCTCCATCGCCTCCTTCGCCTGCCCCTTAAGGCAGGCCAGCGCGTCCACCGTGGAACGCTCAGCCCGAAAACCGAACTGAGCATCCGACAAGTCCGGCCCGATCCCGCGCAAATGACCCTTTAACCGCGCAGCGATTATCCCCTCGAACATTTTGCCGACCTCATCGAGCAGAACGATGGGCCGGTATGCCGAGGGGGAGTCTGCGGGGCGGCCCTCCTTGCGAAGGAGGCACAACTGCCCCTCCTTCCACGGTTTCGGGAACCTCCCAGAAGCAAGGCATGCGCTGAAGAGGTCCCGAAACCTCACCTCCATTTGGGTGGCAGCGATCGCCACCACCCTTGCGGGAACGCCGTCGGGGCCTGGAGCTGTCTTCTTGGCGCGGATATGGAGAATCGCCGCGCCAAGTTCCGACTCCGTGACAGGAGGGGGGGCCTCCTCTTCTTCCTCGTCGTCTGGCGGGGCTATAGCTCGTGATGGGCCCATCACTGGCGGGGTGAAGTGGCTGTCCCTGCACGGGAACAGGGACTGAACCACCCCATCCAGAAACGCGGGCTCCAGAGTCTCGGCAACCGGGGGACCAAAGGGGCGCAATTTGTCGCGCGCCGCCTTATATGGTCTCCCGTAGGGGTCGTTGTCGAGACCCTCCAGCAGCTCGGCTCTCGCCGAGTCTCTGGCGGCGGCGATGGCCCGATCGAGGACCGTTTTTGCCTCCATGTATACCTGATAGAGGTGATCCTCGTCGGCCCGGTCCCGTCGACGCCGCCGCCGGCTCCGCGTGTAGGCCCTCCTTGCCTCCACACACGCTGCTCGAAGCCCCGCCAGCTCCACCGACCACCAGTACACGGCGCGTTTGGGTAGTGGTCGTCGGCGAGACCGAGGCATGCTAGAGTTGCATACCTCGGTCAGAGACTCCCTCAGTATCCCCGCTACGGCGTCCACATCCAAGCCGGCGGTAGGCGGCGACAGCCAGTCCTGGATGAACGCCGCCTCCGCCGCTGCCTCCCTGTCCAGGCGGGTTAGGGCCCACCGCGGGAACGGTGATCGCCCCGAGAGGGGCCGCATCTCACCGGGGCCACTCGCGGAGATGTCGAACCGGATGTAGCGGTGGTCCGAAATGGTCTCCACGAGGTCCACCCGCCAGTTCAACACGCGCGCGGCTAACGCAGGGGTGGCGAAAGTGACGTCCACTATTGAGCCACCCTGACGCCGCACGCATGTCTGGACACTTCCTCTGTTCAAGAGGGAGAGTCCAGAGGAGGCAGCCCACATTTCCACCGCCCGCCCGCGTGCGTCGGTGGCCGGGTTGCCCCAGGTCACCGACTTGGCGTTCAAGTCTCCCAGCACGAAGACCTGACGCGGCGCCGCCCTGCCGACCACGGCGGCCAGGACTCCGAGATAGTTCTCGAAGTCCCGGAGAGGGCGGTTTGGGGAGAAATAGACGCCCACGAGGGCTATCTCTCCCCACGCGGCGGCCACGTATCCCGGTCCCCTCTCTAATAGCGAGAGGGGAGGGGAGTCTGTGGAAGACCGCGCCGCTAGTGCCACCAAGCCCTCCTCGTCACCCAGCCAACTGCCGGGGATCGAGTAGGGCTCGGCGACCACCGCTACGTTCACCAACCACTCAGCCATGGCCTGCACCAGCAGGTCCTGGGCCGCTCTGCAGTGGTTGGTGTTCGCCTGGAGGATGCGGTAGTCGGAAACCATTATTCCGACATCGCACCCCCCTCCTCAGCAACCGCCGCTGGAGCTGCAGCGGCGACGACGGTGGCGGCGGTGGTGGCAACAGGGCGAACCTGCGCCGGCACTATGCCCTTCCTCACGGGGGGCTTGCAGCTCCTGCCCGTCATCCTGTGGTCCGCGGGGCGGCCACTGGCGGCACACGCCGTGCAGTGTGGCGTGGTGGCGCGGCAGGTGACACTCTTGTGTCCCTCTTGCCCGCACTGGTAGCACGTGTCTCCCCAATCAAACTTTGAGGGACACGTGGCTCGGGTGTGGCCGAACGCAAAACACTTGAAGCAGCGCATAGGCTGGTCTTCAAGTGGTCGGACCACAGCCGAGCTGAGTCCCACCAATAACCTTCCTTTGCCCGCAGCAAGGACGGCCCCAGCCGCGGCGACTGGGCACTCAACGCGCATGATGCCCATGCCGCGGCGCCCGGGCCTGATGGCTCCGCCTTTTACCGCGCCAGCGTCGCAGCCTCCAGCCGCAGCAACGGCCGCCACCACATCCTCCTTGGTGACCGAATCCTCCAGATCGGCCACCTCCAAGGCTGCGGTCTTAACGGGCCTGACGACCGTTGCCGCATCCGCGATGACCTCTTGCAACTTTGTTGCGAAGAGGTCCGCATTTGTGCCGCGTGTTTCCCCCGAGAACTCGAAAATTCGAGCCCCGGTTAGGGTTCGGCGGCACGTGATGTTGCTGATCCCCAGCTGCGTGGGATCAGCATTGGTACGAGCCCGTCTTAGGACGGACTCGTACGTCTCGCCCCGCTCCACGGCCTCCGGGGTGATGGTCACCACGACGGCCGCGGTTTTGGGAGGAACTAGCTTCCTCCCGCCGGCTGGAGCCCTTTTGGCTGCGGGAGCAGTCGCAGCGGGCTTGGAGGCCGACTTTTTACCCTTCTTTCCCCTCCTGACCACTTCCGTCCACGACTGGTTGGACGGGGTGGTGGAGGGAAGAAGGGCGTCTTCCTCCTGCGACTTCTGGGTGGCTGCTGGGGTGGCAGACGACCCAGACGCTCCCTCCGCACTTGTGGTGGGGGTTTGAGGAGCCACCTTGGTCCTCTTGCCCTTGCCTTTCCCCTTGCCCTTGGAGGGCTTCACGGCCTGGGGCTGCGCACGCGATGCCGAGCCTGCTAGAGGCACAGGTTCCGGCTCCTTCGACGGAGGACTCTTATCCGCCGCTAGCGGCGGTCGGAGCCGCCTTTCCGGCAAGAGCCGGTCCTCGATGCCTGCGAAGCAGGCTCTGGTGAAGGCCCTCTCCTCCATGACAACCTTGCGGATTATATCCTCAAGGTTGGAAGGGGAGGAGGAGGAGCCTCCTACTGCCGGACCTGGGGCAGGCTGGGCAGGCCGGGCCGCGGCCTCAGCCAGCTTCTGGTGTAGCTGGCTGTTGTCCGCTTGCAGGCGATCCACCCTTGCCTGCAGCTGCCGCGTCTCGTCCGTGGCCGTCCGCTTCACCAGCTCCAGGACAATGCCGTGCAAGCTGGCGGCCCGGCATTTGAGGGCCTTCTGGAAGGTCCCCTTCAAGTTGGAGGACTTTGAGGCGACCTCCAAGACCTCCTCCTTGTCCTCCTGCGCCATGCGCTCCAGTTCCGCCAGGGAGTGGTCGGCATACAGCACACTTGATGCACCATAGCCAGACCTCGACCTGGCGATTTGCGCCTGGCGCTCCTTCGCAGCGACCCTCTCCTCCAGGTCTTGCTGCAATTGCGCCCTTTTCGCCAGATCTAGCTGGCGCTCGGCGTCCACCAAGCCCACTTCGTGGGTAGAGGAAGTCGAGGCCTTTTTGGACTTAACCTTCCTCTTCGGCTTGCTTCTGGCCGACTCCGAGGAGCCCTCGGACCCGAGCCTCAGATCAGCCCCTTTCCTTTTGAGGCAGCCGCTTTCAGCCGCCGACGCGTCCATACTGGAGTCGTCGGAGTCCGACAACTCGTCTGGCCTGCTAAACAAGCTGGCCGCAGACGGTGCGCGGTCAGCTTCCGACGCCGTAGCGTCGCCGGCGTGGCCCTGAGAAGGGCCGTTTGATTGGCCCTGAGAAGGGCCGTTGGGTGGGCCCTGAGAAGGGCCGTTTGAATCGCCTTGGGAAGAACGATTCGAAACGAGTCGCCCAGAGGCGTCACGCATCGGTTTCTTATACATCGGGTTAAAATTAAAATTCAAATTCGCAGACGTCCGCATAAAAATCTACGATTCACAGCTCACTTTAGCCGCCGGTCTGCCACTCCGTTACGGTGGTCAGACACGGCGTTGCCCGGGGATCACGACGAGGACGTATAAGCTGTGGGGGGATCCCCCGGTTAACCTAACCTAACCTAACCTAACCTAACCTAACCTAACCCAGTTTCCCCCCAACCCTCGTGGCGTTCGGAACGTTTTCGGTGTCGCTCCGTGTTTAAAAAATCGAAAAAGTGGTTTAAAGTTGACTGATTTTGGCAATTGTGGTATCCATGTGTGCGGAAAGGTAAAACCTATACGCCCTAGTGAGTGTTTATAACCGGATTGCAGTGAGAAATTGTGAAAACCTGAAAAACCTCAACTTTTTGAGGTTAAACTTAGAAACAGAAATTTAAATCGCAAACGCTGCTGAAACAAGATCGATGACCCCGCTTTTTTATTGAGGAAAGGGGAGGGGGTTATCCCAGCAGACTGTCCTGGTAACACAGAAGTCTGAAAAAACCAACCATCCGGAGTTATTGGAAGAAAAACAAAAACCACGTGGCACTGAAAATGCTGAAAACGCCAAGCTAGAGAGCTGAAAATTTGCAGAAGTCATCTCATCTGACAGTTTGGACTGGTGCTGCAAGTATTTTGGTTGTACCTATTGTACCTGATTTTTAAGAACACTTTGAACTTTCAAAATTTGAACCCTCATATCTTTGAATATAATAAAGATTTTCAAAATCTTCAACTGCAGTCCGTGGCGCTTTCATCAGTAGAACAGATGCTGTTAAACTTAGATTTTTCAGTTGAAAAGTTTTTAAATTATAAGGAATTTTATTATAAAACCAAATTTTCAAAATTTTTGTGTTTTGTATTTTATGTTTTTAATGATATTGTTTATATACCGTGTAGCATAAGATTTTTCCTATTTTTTAACATTTTTTTAAAAATTTTTCGTTCAGTGGATCCTGAGATATCGATTTTTATCTAATTTTTCGCTTTTAATCAAAATTTAATAGAAAATAAATTATTTTGAATACGGGACTGGTTCTAATACGTTTATTGTGACCTATTTAAGCCCAAACACGGGAACTATATCTCCACAATTGCGAATTTGACAAAATCCCAGCATTTTGGTTTTTCAGGTTTATATTTTTAACTAGCTATATCTCGGGAACCACTTGACCTATGTTTCTCGGATTTTCAGTATTGTTTGGAGGGTTCATTGAATAATAGAAATTGTAGGGTTTCAGGGGTTTTCAGGCTGAAAATATTTCTGTCGCTGAAACCGCTTTCAGGAGGCACCTGAAGTGACGCCGAGGTGTACGTTCGAAACCCGAGCCTTCTCCGATGAAGGGTTCCAAAGTTACGGGCCCTGAAGCTTGAATTTTGACTGTTCGGCGGTCATCTTGTTTAGTTTTGAACCGCAGATACTCCTGAACCGAAGGTCCCAGGAAGTTGCGGTTTTTGGTTATAGGCTTGGGGGCTCCTGGTCTTCCTTACCCCTCTTTTTCAGGCGACTAGAAGCTGAAAATTGTCGAGGTCCTGAAAACGGTTTCAGCAGACAGTAGAGCCCAGGCCAAGTTAATAGAGCCCAAACTCGGGTGTTCTGCGGCTTCCCAAGGCGGAGATATCACCTGTTAAAAATTGACTTTGACAGTTGTGCCGCCATCTTTACGGTAACTTAAACACCGATATCTCCGGAACGGAGTGTCGTAGAGCAACGGGATTTTCACTGTCTTCAATAACAGGCTGAAGCCTATCGGATGAGGTACTTTTCAGGCGTTTTGCGAGGAACAACTTTTTTCAGCCTGAAAACTGTTTCGGTGGATTGGTCGCACCGAGCCAAGTGCGGAGAGCCCAAACACCGAGGTTTTTGGACCGGTAGTTCCGGAGATAACCTCTTGTAACCACATTTCGGCCGCCATCTTGGTAAAAAACCACATTTTTAAACTTGAATATCTCCGGAACCCCTTGGGGTAATTCCTCCGTGTTGGGGTCATTAGAGAGGGCTCGTCGCGGGCTATCTACTGGACCTAGCGAAACGGCTCTAAATAGAGTCTAGGCGGAAATCGCTCTACATTGTGATTGTATATTGACTCTCAAGGATTTTTTGCACGTTTTCCTTGCTTGACCCGTTCTTTTGAACGAAGGACCGACAGCGACAAACTCTATGAAGAGTTGAGACGCGCTTAAGACTTCTATAGTCATAAGAATACTTATTTTTACTCTTAATTATTATACACTTTCACCTTTATTTTATTGATTTTACGAACTGACGCGAACCTCCAACATGATTGGCATCAGAACCCCAATTAAGGCGAGGCCTGTTGATGGTGAGAAGTCACCGAAGCAGATGATGTCGCCTCCGAACGTCAGACGCAGCGTCGGAGAGTCAGAGGCCGCGGGGCCCTCTAACGCGGACGTAACGCCCCCGATAGTAGCTAAGACGGTGCAGGCTGGCCCTGCTAAACCGACACTGCAGCCCCCCCTAGCGAAACTGATACAAACGCACTCGCCGCCGAAACCCCACTACGCGGACCGTTCGGCTGAAGCGAGGGCCTGCCTTACAAAGGCAAAAGTTCTGCTCGGCACCTCGCGGAACACGAAAACCGAGATAAAAACAGGAATAATCGAGGCGCTGGATCGGCTGTTTCAGTTAGTGAAGGAGGCGGAAAAGGCCACAAAAAATAAAGGAGTGGGGTCTGAGAGGAACACACGCCCCGAAAGTGCGGCAGCCGACCTCACCTACACAAGCCTTGAAGCAAGCCAAAATCACCAACTCGAGGCTCAGATAAAGAGCCACTCGAGCCATGCTGCTGGAGAGCCACGCTGAGAGCATGGAGGAGCTGAAGGCAGCACTCGTGAAGCACACAGAGTCCGTATAGAACAGCGCCACTGCCATGACGTACGCTAGGGTGACCGCGACCCACAGTGGGAAAACGACACCTATGAGAAGTACGCTGCACTCAATCGTGGTCACCTCAAAAGACGAGACTGAGACTGGGGACGAAGTGCTTGACAAAGTACGGAAGGCAGTTAATGCGAAAGAAGGCTGGATTAAAATGGAAAAAGTGAGGAAGGCGAAAGATAGAAAGGTAATAATGGGCTTTGAAACCACCGAAGAAAGGGACAAGCTGAAGGGCAAGTTGACACAAGAAAACCAGGACCTCCATGTCGAGGAGGTGAGAAATAAGGACCCGTTGCTGATCCTCAGGAGCGTCCTCTCAGCAAACTCGGACGAGGACGTTCTAAAAGCATTGAGAAACCAGAACAGGGACGTTTTTCGCAACCTCGACAAGGAGGAGGACAGGGTGGTGGTGAAGTTCCGGAGAAGGACCAAAAACCCACACACCTGTCACGTTGTGGTCGGCGTCTCGCCAACTATATGGAGATGGGCAACAGAAGTCGGATGCTTGCACGTAAACCTCCAGCGGGTAAGGGTGGAGGACCAAACCCCGTTGGTACAGTGCACGCGCTGTTTGGGCTACGGGCACGGCAGACGATTCTGCAAGGAAGCGGCTGACTTGTGTAGTCACTGCGGCGGCCCGCACCTGAGGTCGGAATGTGCCGACTTTCTAACGGGGGCGCCGCCGAAGTGCCAGAACTGCACAAGAGCCAAGCTCGGGGACGTCGGTCACAACGCCTTCAGCTCGGAGTGTCCGACTCACCGCAAGTGGGACGTTATCGTACGATCGACGGTAGCCTACTGCTAAGGGCACCCGGGGCAACCCAAACCCCTACAGACTGGTACAGGCCAACCTCCAGAGGAAAAAACTAGCGACGAACGAGCTTCTGATCGAAGCGGTAAAGCGCGGCGTCGCCGTTGCTCTCCTCCAGGAACCATATGTGGGCGGGGCGAAGGCTATGAGGACTCACAGGGGCGTTCGGATCTTCCAGAGCACTGACATAGGAGACGGGACTGTTAAGGCCGCAATAGCGGTCTTCGATCAAGATCTTATAGTAGAACAGCACCCGAAACTCACCACGAACAACATCACCGTGGTGGGGATCCGAACCAGTGCCTGGAAGATCACGCTGGTCTCCTTCTATTTTGAGCCGGACCAGCCAATTGGACCATACCTGGAGCACCTCAAACGCGTCGAGGAAGCGGTTGGCTCCAGAATGTGGATTCTTGGGGGAGATGCAAACGCAAAAAGTACCTGGTGGGGAAGTCTGTCCATCGACCGCAGGGGCGAAGAAGTGTCTGGAGTTCTCGGCGAGCTGGACCTCAACATACTGAACAGAGGGGAAATTCCGACCTTTGACACGACCAGAGGGGGGATACGCTACTGCAGCCATGTGGATATCACTGCGTGTTCCACAGACATTCTGGACCTGGTGGGCGACTGGAAAGTAGACGAGGGCCTTACGAGCTCGGATCACAACGGCATTGTTTTTGACATAAAATTAAAGAGAAGCAAAGGCATCCAAATTAATAGAACTACCAGAATCTACAATACAAAAAAAGCAAATTGGTCCGAGTTTCGTGAGAAATTCGGCCAATTAATGCAGATAAATAACATTAACAAAATAGAAATAGACAAATTACATACAACTTATCAACTAAACACAATAACCAACTTATATACTAAATTAATAAACGAAGCATGCGTTTCATCAATACCTAGAAAAAAAGCAAAAGAAATACTTACCTTGCCGTGGTGGTCCGAGAAGCTTGAGGCGATGAAGAAGGAGGTCGCCACCAGAAAACGCAGAGTCAGGAGTGCTGCACCAGCCCGGAGATCGAAGGTCGTCGAAGAGTACCTGAAAAAGAAAGTTGAGTATGAGAAGGAGGCAGCCAAAGCCGAAATCGAGAGCTGGAAGAACTTCTGCACAAGACAGGATAAAGAAGGGGTTTGGGAAGGCATTTACCGGGTGATAGGAAGAACCAAGGGAAGAGGAGAGGACCAGCCACTGGTAAAAGACGGGGAGGTACTGGACGCAAAAGGGTCGGTTCAGTTAGTAGCGGAAACCTTCTACCCGGAAGACCACTCAGGCTCCGACAGCACTTGCCACCGCCTCACCAGAGAAAAGGCCGACACCGTGAATGCTGATTGGCAAGATGATTCATGTGTACCACCATTCACGAGGGTCGAGCTGATGGCAGCGTGCGGGTCTTTTAACGCCAAAAAAGCACCAGGAGTTGATGGTTTCACCGCCGACATTTGCTGCCAGGGCATTAGAGCTTCCCCCGAGATAGCCTTGGCTCTCTTCAATGGATGTCTGAGATGCCACCTCTTCCCCGAAATCTGGAAAGAAGCGACGGTAATAATTTTAAAGAAGCCTGGGAAAACCGACTACAGTGCCCCAAAGGCGTACAGACCAATCGGCCTTTTGCCTATCCTAGGAAAAATCTACGAGAAGATGTTGGTGGCCCGCCTCAAGTTTCACCTAATCCCTAGGATGAGTACTCGCCAGTACGGATTCATGCCCCAGAAGAGCACTGAGGACTCCCTCTATGCACTAATGAAACACATACGCGGTAAGCTGGAACAAAAGAAAATAACAGTCCTAGTATCATTGGACATAGAGGGAGCCTTCGACAGCGCATGGTGGCCAGCCATAAGAGTCCATCTGGCTGAGGAACAGTGTCCTGTCGGCTTGAGGAGGGTCATCGACAGCTATCTTAAGAACCGAATGGTCAGGGTCAGGTACGCAGGTGAAGAGCACTGTGAGACAACAAGCAAGGGCTGTGTCCAGGGTTCTATTGGGGGACCAATCTTGTGGAACCTGGTACTGGACCCGCTCCTAAAGAACTTGGAGGCTGGGGATGTCTATTGCCAGGCCTTTGCAGACGACGTAGTGCTGGTCTTCGATGGTGACACTGCTTTGGAGATCGAGGGACGTGCCAGTGCCGCTCTCGAACGTGTTCGGGCGTGGGGCGTTAAAAACAAACTTAAATTTGCCCCGCAAAAAACCAATGCGATGATAATAACGCGCAAATTGAAATACACAGACATTGCCATGTCCAACGAGATCAAAATCCTGGGTGTCACCATCGACAGGCAGCTGACATTCAACGCGCACGTCGCAAATGTGTGCCGAAGGGCAATAGATATCCACAACCAGCTAACCAGGGCCGCAAAGACCAGCTGGGGGCTTCACCCGGAAGTCATCAGGATAATATATGTGGCCACCGTTGAACCAGTCATCCTGTACGCCGCCAGCGTATGGGCCCAGGCCGTCGAGAAGCTAGGTATCAGGAAGCAGTTGGGAGCGGTTCAGCGCGGTATTGCACAGAAGCTGTGCAAAGGATACCGGACAATCTCCTTGAACTCTGCGCTAGTGCTGGCTGGAATACTACCTCTCGACCTGTGAGTCCGCGAAGCGGCTTCGCTATACGAGGCCAGGAGAGGGGTGCCTCAGCCAGCACTTGGCGACAGGATGGTCGAGCGAACCGCCTATCGGCAATGGAGGCTCCTCACCCCTCGGAGCGCGCTGAGCTGGAGCTCGTAAGCCTGGTAAACCAAGAGCAACTAGACGCCCAGAGCGAACATGAAGTTCGTATCTTTACGGACGGGAGCAGGATTGCACTATCCATTTGGAATGGTGACGTCGAAACCAAAGCTCTCAAACTTGCTCTCCCACACTACTCCACCGTTTACCAGGCTGAGCTTCTGGCGATATGCGTCGCTACGAGGGAGATACTAAAGCACAGCGCAAAATCGTTTGGAATCTTCAGTGACTCCATGGCGGCCCTCCAAACCGTGCAAAACTACGACCGACACCACCCCCTGGCAGTAGAGACAAGGGCCAACTTGAGGTCAGCGTCGGTCCATGACAAGGCTGTCACCTTGTTCTGGATCAAAGCCCATGTGGGACTGCAAGACAATGAGAGGGCCGACGAACTAGCCAAAAGGGCTGCTGAGGGTTCCAAACGAAAGCCCGACTACGACTTGTGTCCGGTTTCGTACGTCAAGCGATGCATCCGAACGGCAACGCTTGACGTATGGAACCAAAGATACACCTCCGGAGAAACTGCTTCCGTCACCAAAATGTTTTTCCCGGATGCGGTGGCGGCCTACAGGATAGTCAGGAAATGCAAAGTTAGCAACATAACCACTCAGATTATGACGGGGCATGGCGGGTTCTCGGAATACTTGAATCGTTTCAAGTGCAATGCGAGCCCGTCGTGCATCTGCGATCCTGAGACTGCTGAGACGGTGTCACATATATTGTTCAATTGCCCAGTCTTTGACAAGGAGAGGCTTGAGGCCGAGCAAGTACTCGACACCAAATTGGATGCAGAAAATATGTGGCCCATTATGAAGAGCAAGAAGAGAGAGTTGATGTTGGAATATTGCGTAAAAATATGTGAAAGAGTGATTAAGAGAAATAAAAGTATTTAAGAAAATGATGCTTGCATAATATTATAGATGATATTAGGGTCAAGCATTGAAAACCATATGTATAAATCAAATTATAAAGAAACGTAAAAACAACAGATAAATTTCCAAGGGCCCATATTAGAAATTAAGTTTGAATAGCCGTAAGAAAAAATGTTAGAAATAAATAAATACAATAACAGGGATATATGAATAACTGTAATAAAAATAGTACACTAGTATTAAGAAATAGGAAATAGCAGTAGTCTTAAGAAACTGTAACTAGATTTATAAGATAGATATAAAAAATTGTAAACAACATGTAATAGTAGTAGAAAATAGAAATAAGTTAATATAAGAACTACTGTATGAACAACCATGTAATAGAAATAAGAAATAGAAATAAGTTATCATAAGAACTATTGTAAAAGACAATAAATAAACCTGTGTCCATGTTATACCCGAAATAAAAAGAAAAAAGGAATAGACAAAAGAATAGGGAAAGTAGAAGGGCGTCCTACCCTTAAATGGCAGAATGATGACGAATGTAAGAAAGATAAAGTATGCTGAATGAAAGTGCGAGAAGAAATAAAGCGAGAACTGGTATGAAAGCAAAAACAGCGAAGATAGGCTCCGATTACGTTGGAGGTAGAAGTATAAAAAAAAAAAAAAAAACGACACGGAGTATGTGGGCCTCCCTGCCAGAGTGGCAGTATACCCACTAAAACTCAGCGGTGTTCCCACATCGCCGTGATATTCACCCCCTTTTTATTTTTAATAATGATAATTTAATTTTCAACCCCCCCACCCGCCCCCTCCCCGCCCTCACAAGGATCACAGGTTGCTGTTATTGTCATTGTATGTACGTATATAATATAGCCCATATATTATACCCTCCCCCTGGAACTATTTCCCACCCCCTCCCTTTATCCGCCAACTAGATTAATATTAAAACTCCCGTATCTCGGGAACGGAGCAAGATAGCCCGTTTTTAACACCGGACTGCATATGCTATACTATATAGTATATGCTGCCGAGCTCTGCAGGCTACCCTCTATATTCACCCCCTTTTTATTTTTAATAATGATAATTTAATTTTCAACCCCCCCACCCGCCCCCTCCCCGCCCTCACAAGGATCACAGGTTATTGTCATTGTATGTACGTATATAATATAGCCCATATATTATACCCTCCCCCTGGAACTATTTCCCACCCCCTCCCTTTATCCGCCAACTAGATTAATATTAAAACTCCCGTATCTCGGGAACGGAGCAAGATAGCCTGTTTTTAACACCAGACTGCATATGCTATACTATGTATAGTATATGCTACCGAGCTCTGCAGGCTACTCTCTATATTCACGCCCTATTTATTTTTAATAACTTTCGGTGGATTGGTCGCACCGAGCCAAGTGCGGAGAGCCCAAACACCGAGGTTTTTGGACCGGTGGTTCCGAAGAAACCTCTTGTAACCACATTTTGGCCGCCATCTTGGCAAAAAACCAATTTTTTTAAACTTGAATATCTTCTGAACCCCTTGGGGTAATTCCTCCGTGTTTATTAGAGAGGGCTCGTGATTTTATATCGACTCTCAAGGTTTTTTTTTTTTTCCTTGCTTGACCCGTTTTTTTGAACGAAGGACCGACAGCGACAAACTAGGCGCGCTTAAGACTTCTATAGTCATAACAGTTTTTTTTTTGTAATTAGACGGAGGCTGTATTCCTGCCCACTCAAGACGCCGTACACTGTGTTTCTTGACCAGTGTACATAGATTTTAGCACATACATTTACATAAGTACGTTGTTTTATATTTACAAAACTATTATATTAACAATTGGACATAGTTGGCTCTGCAAAATGTCAGCTACAATTAGAACACCTGCCAAAAAGACCGCTACTACCGAAACCTCCCAGAGGTCCATGACGGACACAGAGAAGGCTGGACCTTTCCCACAAAAAATGACGCAAGCCTCAAACACGAGGCGTAGCATCGGAGAATGGGAGGCGGTGACAATAAATACAAAATCCTGCCCTTCAGTAACACACCCACACTCACCTAAAACCACAACGGTGTCACCTCGGAAAACCAAACAGAGTTCAGTGCCCTCTCAGGAGTCGCAAGTCGCGACATGTAGAGCTTCTGGTAAACTTTCCGGGACGCCACCGGGGTTGGCACAGGCACCTGTAAACTCCATAAACCATATATCTCAGGCACGGAACTGTCTTCAGGGAGTGAAACACTGTGTTAACGAGTCTCGCAATCTGAGGGCAGATCTGAAGGCTGGAATTATTGCGGGAGTGGACTCTTTGTACCAACTAGTTAAGGAAGCTACGGCGGAAGCAACGTCAGCAGCAAAGACAGGGACAGCAACAGCAGCAGCCAAACCGAAGTTACCTGTAACAAAGGAAATGGGTGTTCACACAATAGAGGAAAAAAAGGATATAAATGCAGGGACAATAAAACGAAACCCGGTGCAAGAAAACATCAAGGATAAAGAAGGAAAGGAGTTAATAAAACTCCTAAAAGAACAAGGTGAAAAAATTGACAAGAGTGTCAGGGAAATGGAACAGATAAAGGAAAAACTCGCGGATATACCAAAAGCCCTTCCCAAAAATATAACTCCAAGCGAGAAACTGCCACACAGCGGAGCGCATTGCACTCTATTGTAGTGGCATCAAAAGATGTAAATGAAACCGGGGATGAGGTTTTAGACCGGGTTAGGAAGGCCGTCGATGCAAAGGAAGGATGGATTAAGGTAGAGCGAGTGAGGAAGGCAAAGGATAGGAAGATCATAATGGGCTTTGAAACAACAGAGGATAGAAGCAAAATTAAGGAGAGATTGGAAAAAGATGGAGTGAACCTCGACGTCGAAGAAGTAAAGAACAAGGACCCGTTATTGATTTTGAGGGATGTACTCCTGATGGACACCGATGAGGAAGTCCTCCAAGCGGTCAAGAATCAAAATCGGGAACTCTTTCACGGCCTCGAAAATGTGGATCAGAGAATGACCATAAGATATCGGAGGAAGTCGCGCAATCCACACTTGACTCACATTGTGCTTAGTGTATCTCCCACAATCTGGAGGAGGGCTATAGAGTTAGAGAAGCTCCGTAAGACCTCCAGAGAGTACGCGTTGAAGATCAGACGCCACTGGTGCAGTGTACCCGATGCTTGGGGTATGGCCACGGCAAACGTCTATGCAAAGAGCCAGAAGACCTATGTAGTCACTGCGGTGGACTGCACCTTAGAGCAAACTGTGCCGACTGGCTTGCTGCAGAGCCGCCTTCGTGTCGGAACTGCCAGAGAGCCAAGTTAGAAGTGACCAATCATAACGCCTTTAGTGTTGAGTGCCCCGTCCGTAAAAAATGGGAAAACCTGGCAAGAACCACTGTGGCGTACTGCTAAGATGCAAACGTAAACAGAAGTTATCAGTATCGTGCAATTCAGGACAACTTGCAAAGATGTCGCCAGGCAACAGAGGAGCTTGTAATGGAGGCAACAAAACGAAAGATTGCCTTCGCAATGTTGCAGGAACCATATACGGGATCCGCAAAGAAACTAAAATGTTTACAAGGTGCGCGGACAATACAGTGCGAAAAGAATACAGTTAAGACCAACAAGTCCGCAATTGTACTGTTTGACAACCACATTGACGTGACCCATTGCCCAACGCTAACAACGGAAAATATAGTTGTAGCGCAACTAAAAACAGAGGCCTGGAAAATCACTGTTATCTCCGTGTACCTTGAAGGAGATGGAAGCATAGAGGCCGACATCGATCATATCCATAAGATCATAAACTCAGTTGGAGGGAAGCGCACGATACTAGGGGGGGATGTAAACGCCTGGAATATCTGGTGGGGAAGTAGAGAGACAAACCAAAGAGGAAAAGAGCTAGCGGGTGCATTGGACCAAATGGGACTCTGTATCCTGAATAACGGAACAGAACCCACATTTGATTACCACAGAGGAGGCAGACGGTTTACTAGCTGCGTCGACATAACTGTCTGTACTGAGGACATGCTTGATAAGGTCGTTAAATGGAGACTAGATGGAGATATAACAATTTCCGACCACAAGGCAATCCTGTTCGAAGTGAATCTTAAAAAGTCAAAAGGAGTAGAAATAAAAAGAACAACAAGAAAATTCAACACGAGGGAAGCTAACTGGGTAGAGTTCCGAGAAGAACTCTACCAGCTATGGACAAATAAAGAAGTAAACAAAGAAGAAGTTGATAAAATCGTAACGAAAGAAGAACTAGATGAGAAAATAGAAGAATACAC
Organism: Dicycla oo; assembly: GCA_948252095.1. Classification (NCBI taxonomy): domain Eukaryota; kingdom Metazoa; phylum Arthropoda; class Insecta; order Lepidoptera; family Noctuidae; genus Dicycla; species Dicycla oo. The sequence continues at coordinate 7,943 of CAOCOZ010000017.1, read as the reverse complement.
GAAAGCAATAGAAGAAGCAAGTGAAAAACACATACCAAAAATAATGGACAAGAAGCGAGCAGGACTACCTTGGTGGACAGAGGAATTAACAGTGAAAAAACAGGAAGTTAAGCGATACAAAAGACGGCTGAAAAATGCAGCAGCAGTGCGCCGAGAGGGAGTTCTCCAGAAATACCTCTCAGTCAAAGAGGAATACTTGCAGCTCATGAACAATACAAGTACAGACAGCTGGAAGACCTTCTGCCAAAAGCAAGGCAGGGAAAGTATGTGGGACGGGATTTATAGAGTAATAGGCCGCACAACATCAAGGCAAGAAGACATACCAATGGTCCAAAATGGCAAAGTACTGGAAGGAGAAGAGTCTGCCAAGGCATTGTCAGAAACCTTCTACCCGGAAGAAGAAGCTCAAAAAGACAATGTAGCCCATAAGATGATAAGAGAAAAGGCGAACCGTGTGAATGAGGGCGAAGATGATGAATCATTTAACCCCCCATTCACGTTGGATGAACTTAAATGGGCTGCAGATAGCTTCAACCCAAAGAAGGCACCCGGGCGAGATGGGCTCACAGCGGATATATGCAGAATAGCTATCGCTTGTACTCCAGAATTATTCTTAGCGCTTCTGAATAAGTGCCTGAGCCTCTCCCACTTCCCTACCATGTGGAAAGAAGCAGTAGTGGTAGTCCTGCGTAAACCAGGAAAGAGGACTACACTATACCCAAATCATATCGTCCGATTGGCCGTTTGCCGGTATTAGGAAAGATTTGGGAGAAAATGCTGATCAGGAGAGTTAGATGGCATACTTTGAAGGAAGCGAACAAAAGGCAGTACGGATTTACACCACAACGCGGCACCGAGGACGCCCACTATGACCTAGTGAAACACATAAGACAAAAGCTGTCAGAAAAGAAATTGGTCGCTGTGGTGTCCCTGGACATAGAGGGCGCCTTCGATAGCGCCTGGTGGCCCGCAATTAAATGCAGATTCGCAGACACGAAATGGCCAAGGAATACACGAAAAGTCCTCGATAGCTATCTGACGGATCGCAAAGTCCAGGTTAGATACGCCGGCGCCACTTTTGAGAAAGCCACAACAAAAGGATGTGTCCAGGGATCTATAGGCGGTCCCACCTTTTGGAACTTGTTGCTGGATCCTCTGTTGAATAGCCTAGAAAAGAGAGGAGACTACTGTCAGGCGTTTGCGGACGATGTTGTTTTGGTTTTCTCCGGCGAAACAGCACTCGAAATACAGAGACAGGCAAACACGACCCTAAAACATGTCCAGGAGTGGGGTGAAGTGAAAAAGCTTAAATTTGCACCTCATAAAACTAAAGCGACGCTAATTACGAATAGGCTTAAGTACGACACGCCACTCCTGCGCATGGGGGGGACAGAGATAACCATGTCAAAGGACATAAAAATACTAGGTATGACTATCGACGACAAACTTACGTTCAACGCACATGTGGCAAATGTTTGCCGCAAAGCGTTGAACATTTATAAACAGCTGGGGCAGCCAAGGTAGAATGGGGGATCTCACCGGAGATAACCAGAACAATTTACGTAGCAGTAATAGAGCCCATAATAATGTACGCAGCCAGTGTCTGGGCGCCGGCGACGGACAAAGAAATGACCAAGAAGCACTTAAATGAAGTACAAAGAGGATTCGCACAAAAAATTGTCAAAGCGTATAGGACCACATCCCTAAACTCGGCCCTTATACTCTCAGGACTGCTTCCACTGGACATGAGGATCAGAGAAGCAGCCTATCTTTTTGAAATAAAGAAAGGACATTCCCATAGAGTAATAGGGGACCGTGACGTCGAGACACCGGTACCCTACATCGCAACACCTCACCCACACTTACACAACTGGTAGCAAAATAGAGGGCAAAGTTGGCGCGGCACTTTCCGTTTGGAGAGGTGGCGCAGAGACCATGACCCGTAAATACAGACTGGAACAGTTCTGCACCGTGTTTCAGGCCGAGTTACTTGCCTTAGCTAAGGCAACTGAAATTATCAGCAGTCATAGGTCCGGGGAAAAATTTACAATTTATAGTGACTCCAGATCAGCGCTGGAAGCAGTCACTCGAGGCGTTTCTCTCCATCCCTTGGCTGTGGAAACCAGGCAGAATATCCAGGAGGCGACAAAACGTGGGAAAACCATAAAGCTGTTTTGGATTAAGGCCCACGCAGGAATGGAGGGAAACGAGCGAGCAGATTGTCTCGCAAAAGAGGCAGCACTATATAAGAAGACCAAACTAGACTATGACAGATGTCCAATCTCATTCGTCAAGCGTCAAATCCGCGAGGATACGCTTGGCGAGTGGGACACAAGGTACAGAGTGGGACTAACAGGGGCAACAACCAAATTATTCCTAACAAATGCTAGACATGCGTATCGTACGGTTAGGAAAATAAATCTAGATCCGTTGTTAGTGCAAGTGCTGACGGGGCATGGCGGATTCTCCGAGTATCTGAACCGGTTCAAGTGCAAGGAGAGTCCGGCGTGCCCTTGCGGTACAGGGGACAACGAGAGTGTGGTGCATGTGTTGACGGAATGTCAAATCTATGGTAAAGAAAGGTACGACTTAGAACAGCAAATTAATTATAAAATAGACACCAAAAATATTGCAGAAATCCTGTCGAACAAAGATGTGCGTGGCAAATTTATAAAATTCTGTAAAACTATAGCCAAAATGGTAAATAATAAAAATAAAACAAGATAAAATGTAAAACTATGTTATAAAACAAATTTATAAGCATTAGTTTACAGTAAAATTAAGTAGAAAATTGTACAATGTATAGCACAATAAAGGCATATAGAATATAAGCAAAAGACTAACTAAGATAAATAGGCTCGGCGTGTAAAGTTTATATAGAAATAGTTAAGAAATAGGTCAAAACAAAGCACTGTTTAATAGAATAAAATAACAAGGCTAAAGAGTAATTATAAGATAAAACAATAATAAGTGTAAATTATAGCTGTAAGAGCTTATACAAACTATGTAAATGTTGCATGCTTATGTAAATGTTTAGTTTTAAGTATATATTACTATGTAAATGTTAAGAATAACTAGTCTCTAGAGTCACCACATGTGTGGAGCTCTTGAGGCAAAAACTAAATTGTATCGTAATAACAAGGGCACGGACGTCAAGTCTGTGGACAAGTTGTAAGGCAGGAGTGTGGTTTTAGCCGGTAAGAGTCCGGCACTGCCCAGACTGGTTCGTCTGTAAAGCAGTCTGGGCGTCCATGAGGATTTCCCACTCCTGCCAAAAAAAAAAAAAAAACAACTTTAAGTTAATACATTTCGGCCCACCGTTTTTAGATCATATTTCAACTTAATACAATTGGGCCCACCATGTTTTAAGATCATATATGAAGGGGTCAGGGGAAAAACAGCTTTTGTCACCTAATGAACAAACTGAGATATTACTAATTAAAAGATAAGATCTTAATAAAATAGTGTCATTTATACCCAAATAAATAAGAAAAGCTTTTTTTATTGAAAAGATGTTTATTGTTAATGTAATTATTTATTTATTTTATTTTGACTTCACATCGGTTAAGAGTTATATTAAAAAATTGAGACTAAGTCAGAATAATCAGGTGAAAATCATCCTATGTCCACCAATATCAGGGGAAAAACAATTGATGTCACAAGGCAATCTAATTATTGTATTTTAGGTTGGAAAAGAACTTTTTTGCTGTTGGTCCACAATATTTAGATAAAGACAGTATATCCAGGAATTTTGCTTTACTGATTGGTAAAATGTCCTTGTAAGCTTGGGAGAGTAAATTCTCCTGAATTAGGGATGTCTTCACAAGAAGATGAGTTTACCCTTCTTCTCTTTGCATCCAGCATAACTGAGGAAGTCCAGTGTCCATTATAGGAATCTCTGTAGAAAATGAGACGGGGATGTGTAATCTCAACTCTGATCTCACGGATATATTATCATAGTCTCATCATAGTCGACCATGGACAATGGTTGTTTTTTTCCTGAACGGTTCTGACGTTGGATGTTTTTTCCCTGTACCAATATTTTAAAAGCTTGACAGCGCAGAGACTATGAATGTTATTGCCCTGTTGTTTTTGAAAGAACATAGCGACAGATATAACCATTCAGACTCCATTGCTAGTTGAAAAAAATAAAAAATGTGACAAAAGTTGTTTTTCCCCTGACCCCTTCATATCAACTTAATACATTTCGGCCCACCGTGTTAAGATCATATCTCAACTTAATACATTTCGGCCCACCGTTTTTAGATCATATCTCAACTTAATACATTTCGGCCCACCGTTTTTAGATCATATTTCAACTCAATACATTTGGGCCCACCGTGTTAAGATCATATCTCAACTTAATACATTTGGGCCCACCGTGTTAAGATCATATCTCAACTTAATACATTTCGGCCCACCGTGTTAAGATCATATCTCAACTTAATACATTTGGGCCCACCGTGTTAAGATCATATCTCAACTTAATACATTTCGGCCCACCGTGTTAAGATCATATCTCAACTTAATACATTTGGGCCCACCGTGTTAAGATCATATCTCAACTTAATACATTTCGGCCCACCGTGTTAAGATCATATCTCAACTTAATACATTTCGGCCCACCGTGTTAAGATCATATCTCAACTTAATACATTTGGGCTCACTGTATTTTAAGATCATATCTCAACTTAATACATTTCGGCCCACCGTTTTTAGATCATATTTCAACTTAATACATTTGGGCCCACTGTGTTTTAAGATCATATCTCAACTTAATACATTTCGGCCCACCGTTTTTAGATCATATTTCAACTTAATACATTTGGGCCCACCGTGTTAAGATCATATCTCAACTTAATACATTTGGGCCCACCGTGTTAAGATCATATCTCAACTTAATACATTTGGGCCCACCGTGTTAAGATCATATCTCAACTTAATACATTTCGGCCCACCGTTTTTAGATCATATTTCAACTTAATACATTTGGGCCCACCGTGTTAAGATCATATCTCAACTTAATACATTTGGGCCCACCGTGTTAAGATCATATCTCAACTTAATACATTTCGGCCCACCGTGTTAAGATCATATCTCAACTTAATACATTTGGGCTCACTGTGTTTTAAGATCATATCTCAACTTAATACATTTCGGCCCACCGTGTTAAGATCATATCTCAACTTAATACATTTCGGCCCACCGTGTTAAGATCATATCTCAACTTAATACATTTGGGCTCACTGTATTTTAAGATCATATCTCAACTTAATACATTTCGGCCCACCGTTTTTAGATCATATTTCAACTTAATACATTTGGGCCCACTGTGTTTTAAGATCATATCTCAACTTAATACATTTCGGCCCACCGTTTTTAGATCATATCTCAACTTAATACATTTGGGCCCACCGTGTTAAGATCATATCTCAACTTAATACATTTGGGCCCACCGTGTTAAGATCATATCTCAACTTAATACATTTGGGCCCACCGTGTTAAGATCATATCTCAACTTAATACATTTGGGCCCACCGTGTTAAGATCATATCTCAACTTAATACATTTGGGCCCACCGTGTTAAGATCATATCTCAACTTAATACATTTCGGCCCACCGTGTTAAGATCATATCTCAACTTAATACATTTGGGCCCACCGTGTTAAGATCATATCTCAACTTAATACATTTGGGCCCACCGTGTTAAGATCATATCTCAACTTAATACATTTGGGCCCACCGTGTTAAGATCATATCTCAACTTAATACATTTCGGCCCACCGTTTTTAGATCATATTTCAACTTAATACATTTGGGCCCACCGTGTTAAGATCATATCTCAACTTAATACATTTGGGCCCACCGTGTTAAGATCATATCTCAACTTAATACATTTCGGCCCACCGTGTTAAGATCATTTATCTCAACTTAATACATTTGGGCTCACTGTGTTTTAAGATCATATCTCAACTTAATACATTTCGGCCCACCGTGTTAAGATCATATCTCAACTTAATACATTTCGGCCCACCGTGTTAAGATCATATCTCAACTTAATACATTTGGGCTCACTGTATTTTAAGATCATATCTCAACTTAATACATTTCGGCCCACCGTTTTTAGATCATATTTCAACTTAATACATTTGGGCCCACTGTGTTTTAAGATCATATCTCAACTTAATACATTTCGGCCCACCGTTTTTAGATCATATCTCAACTTAATACATTTGGGCCCACCGTGTTAAGATCATATCTCAACTTAATACATTTGGGCCCACCGTGTTAAGATCATATCTCAACTTAATACATTTGGGCCCACCGTGTTAAGATCATATCTCAACTTAATACATTTGGGCCCACCGTGTTAAGATCATATCTCAACTTAATACATTTCGGCCCACCGTGTTAAGATCATATCTCAACTTAATACATTTGGGCCCACCGTGTTAAGATCATATCTCAACTTAATACATTTGGGCCCACCGTGTTAAGATCATATCTCAACTTAATACATTTGGGCCCACCGTGTTAAGATCATATCTCAACTTAATACATTTCGGCCCACCGTTTTTAGATCATATTTCAACTTAATACATTTGGGCCCACCGTGTTAAGATCATATCTCAACTTAATACATTTGGGCCCACCGTGTTAAGATCATATCTCAACTTAATACATTTGGGCCCACCGTGTTAAGATCATATCTCACCTTAATACATTTCGGCCCACCGTGTTAAGATCATATCTCAACTTAATACATTTGGGCCCACCGTGTTAAGATCATATCTCAACTTAATACATTTGGGCCCACCGTGTTAAGATCATATCTCAACTTAATACATTTCGGCCCACCGTGTTAAGATCATATCTCAACTTAATACATTTGGGCCCACCGTGTTAAGATCATATCTCAACTTAATACATTTGGGCCCACCGTGTTAAGATCATATCTCAACTTAATACATTTGGGCCCACCGTGTTAAGATCATATCTCAACTTAATACATTTGGGCCCACCGTGTTAAGATCATATCTCAACTTAATACATTTCGGCCCACCGTTTTTAGATCATATTTCAACTTAATACATTTGGGCCCACCGTGTTAAGATCATATCTCAACTTAATACATTTGGGCCCACCGTGTTAAGATCATATCTCACCTTAATACATTTCGGCCCACCGTGTTAAGATCATATCTCAACTTAATACATTTGGGCTCACTGTGTTTTAAGATCATATCTCAACTTAATACATTTCGGCCCACCGTTTTTAGATCATATTTCAACTTAATACATTTGGGCCCACTGTGTTTTAAGATCATATCTCAACTTAATACATTTGGGCCCGCCGTGTTAAGATCATATCTCAACTTAATACATTTGGGCCCACCGTGTTAAGATCATATCTCAACTTAATACATTTGGGCCCACCGTGTTAAGATCATATCTCAACTTAATACATTTCGGCCCACCGTGTTAAGATCATATCTCAACTTAATACATTTGGGCTCACTGTGTTTTAAGATCATATCTCAACTTAATACATTTCGGCCCACCGTTTTTAGATCATATTTCAACTTAATACATTTGGGCCCACTGTGTTTTAAGATCATATCTCAACTTAATACATTTGGGCCTACCGTGTTAAGATCATATCTCAACTTAATACATTTGGGCCCATCGTTTTCCGTCTCCAACAATATCTGTCCGGTAATTTTGCATGAAGCTGGAACTTAGCTAGAGTCTGGCCACGCTAACTCTGCAGAAGTACAAAAATGGTGGAATTTGATAATCTGTGGATAGCAACACTGTCGGTACTACGGAAAAAAGAATATGATACTAGTTGGTTGGTTTCTTTTTTGTTTATGATAGGTTATTTTGTTAATCAGCTTGAAGATTGGGTTCTAATTCTTCACTTATTCTACCTGGAATTTACAA
>CAOCOZ010000016.1:2500-51000 GCA_948252095.1 Dicycla oo | reverse complement strand
CATGGCTGAGTGGTTGGTGAACGTAGCGGTGGTCGCCGAGCCCTACTCGATCCCCGGCAGTTGGCTGGGTGACGAGGAGGGCTTGGTGGCACTAGCGGCGCGGTCTTCCACAGACTCCCCTCCCCTCTCGCTATTAGAGAGGGGACCGGGATACGTGGCCGCCGCGTGGGGAGAGATAGTCCTCGTGGGCGTCTATTTCTCCCCAAACCGCCCTCTCCGGGACTTCGAGAACTATCTCGGAGTCCTGGCCGCCGTGGTCGGCAGGGCGGCGCCGCGTCAGGTCTTCGTGCTGGGAGACTTGAACGCCAAGTCGGTGACCTGGGGCAACCCGGCCACCGACGCACGCGGGCGGGTGGTGGAAATGTGGGCTGCCTCCTCTGGACTCTCCCTCTTGAACAGAGGAAGTGTCCAGACATGCGTGCGGCGTCAGGGTGGCTCAATAGTGGACGTCACTTTCGCCACCCCTGCGTTAGCCGCGCGCGTGTTGAACTGGCGGGTGGACCTCGTGGAGACCATGTCGGACCACCGCTACATCCGGTTCGACATCTCCGCGAGTGGCCCCGGTGAGATGCGGCCCCTCTCGGGGCGATCACCGTTCCCGCGGTGGGCCCTAACCCGCCTGGACAGGGAGGCAGCGGCGGAGGCGGCGTTCATCCAGGACTGGCTGTCGCCGCCTACCGCCGGGTTGGATGTGGACGCCGTAGCGGGGCAACTGAGGGAGTCTCTGACCGAGGTATGCAACTCTAGCATGCCTCGGTCTCGCCGACGACCACTACCCAAACGCGCCGTGTACTGGTGGTCGGTGGAGCTGGCGGGGCTTCGAGCAGCGTGTGTGGGGGCAAGGAGGGCCTATACGCGGAGCCGGCGGCGGCGTCGACGGGACCGGGCCGACGAGGACCACCTCTATGAGCTATACATGGAGGCAAAAATGGTCCTCGATCGGGCCATCGCCGCCGCCAGAGACGCGGCTAGAGCCGAGCTGCTGGAGGGTCTCGACAACGACCCCTACGGGCGACCATATAAGGCGGCGCGAAACAAATTGCGCCCCTTTGGTCCCCCGGTTGCCGAGACCCTGGAGCCCGCGTTTCTGGATGGGGTGGTTCAGTCCCTGTTCCCGTGCAGGGACAACAACTTCACCCCGCCAGTGATGGGCCCATCACGAGCTATAGCCCCGCCAGACGACGAGGAAGAAGAGGAGGCCCCCCCTCCTGTCACGGAGTCGGAACTTGGCGCGGCGATTTTCCATATCCGCGCCAAGAAGACAGCTCCAGGCCCCGACGGCGTTCCCGCAAGGGTGGTGGCGATCGCTGCCACCCAAATGGAGGAGAGGTTTCGGGACCTCTTCAGCGCATGCCTTGCTTCTGGGAGGTTCCCGAAACCGTGGAAGGAGGGGCAGTTGTGCCTCCTTCGCAAGGAGGGCCGCCCCGCAGACTCCCCCTCGGCATACCGGCCCATCGTTCTGCTCGATGAGGTCGGCAAAATGTTCGAGGGGATAATCGCTGCGCGGTTAAAGGGCCATTTGCGCGGGATCGGGCCGGACTTGTCGGATGCTCAGTTCGGTTTTCGGGCTGAGCGTTCCACGGTGGACGCGCTGGCCTGCCTTAAGGGGCAGGCGAAGGAGGCGATGGAGGCAGGGGACGGATTGTTGGCTGTGTCATTCGACATAGCCAACGCCTTCAACTCCGTTCCCCACTCCACCATCCTAGAGGCGCTCCGATTCCACGGAGTGCCTCGATACCTGCGCAGTCTGCTGGCCAGCTACCTGGAGGATCGGGCGATCCTCCTGGTGAATAGGACTGGCCAAGTCCGGCGGTACGCCGTTGAGGCCGGCGTTCCGCAGGGGTCAGTCATAGGACCTCTCCTCTGGAACGTCGGCTATGATTGGCTCCTGCGGGGAACTCTCCTCCGAGGCACGAGTGTCGTTTGCTACGCGGACGACACTCTCCTCACCGCCCGGGGGGGGAGTTTCAGGGAGGCGGCCAACTTGGCCTCGGCGGGCGGATCCTTGGTCGCGGGGAGGATTCGCCGCCTAGGTTTAACGGTGGCGCTACACAAGACCGAGGCCGTGTTCTTCCACGGACCTCGGCAGCGCCCCCCACCTGACGCCCACATCTTCGTGGAGGGCGTCAGAATCGAGGTCAAGGCCCAGATGAAATATCTGGGCCTTGTACTCGACAGCAGGTGGCGCTTCGGTCCGCATTTTAACGGGCTGTCGTCGCGCCTGCTGAAGACCGCGGGCGCGCTGTCTTGGCTGCTTCCCAACTTGGGGGGGCCCAGCGCACGATGCCGGCAACTTTACGCCGGCATCTTAAAGAGTATGGCCCTCTACGGGGCGCCCATCTGGGAGGACTCCCTCCAAAGGAGGGAGAACGCCGCCGCCCTGCGGGCGCCCCAAAGGGCCATAGCCCAGCGGGTGGCGCGGGCCTACCGCACGGTGGGCTTCGCGGCAGCATGCGCTCTGGCCGGCACCCCACCTTGGGAACTCGAGGCGTGGGTGCTCGCCAGAGTGTATGAATGGACGGCGGGGCGGAGGGCGAGAGGAGAACGCCCCGCCCCGGAAGAGCGGGAAGCCGTCCGGCGGGAGGCGAGGGACGCCATCGTCGTCCATTGGACGACGGACCTCGCCACCGCAGCCTTCGGCCGCCGAACCCTCGACGCGATTGGGCCGGTCCTGCGAGACTGGCTCGAGCGGTCGCATGGGTTCCTCTCCTTCCGCCTGGTGCAGGTGCTGTCCGGACACGGTTGTTTCGGATCGTACCTGCACCGTATCGGGCGGGAGGAGACGCCGTCGTGTCACGACTGTGGCGCGGCGGAGGACACGGCGCAGCACACTCTCGAGGTGTGCCCGTCGTGGTCCGAGCCGCGCCGCAGTCTCACGGCGGCGATCGGAACGGACCTTTCTCTCCCCGGCTTGATCAACGCCATGCTGGGGGATGAGGGGTCCTGGGCGGCAGTCGCCTCCTTCTGCGAATACGTCATGTCCCAGAAGGAGGCGGCGGAGCGCGCGCGGGAGGAAGACCCTCTCGCGGCGCCGCTCCGAAGGCGGAGGAGGGGTCGAAGAAGACGTCAGTATGACAGTCATCTCCGACTCCTCCCAGGTGGAGGCCAGCAGGCAACGGGTGCGGGGGCACCCTTGCCTGTATTGCACAGGCCTCCATCAGTGTCGGACGGGAATGGCCAGGTGTTCCCGGCCATTCCCGTAGCCCCCCAGCCTGGGGGGTATGCGGGGCCCGCCAGCTAGGCGGGCATGCGCCGGGAGGGTTGTGGAAGTAAAGGATGAGCCGGTCTCCCATGGCCCTCCCATCACGGCGATGCGGGAACACCGCTGAGTTTTAGTGGGTATACTGCCACTCTGGCAGGGAGTCCCACATACTCCGTGTCGTCCCCCGATGAGCGGAGATGCGTAATGTCATTTCTCAGCGAAAAAAAAAAAAAAAAAAAAAAAAAGGTTAGGTTGGGGCACGTGCCGCCGAACCCTAACCGGGGCTCGAATTTTCGAGTTCTCGGGGGAAACACGCGGCACAAATGCGGACCTCTTCGCAACAAAGTTGCAAGAGGTCATCGCGGATGCGGCAACGGTCGTCAGGCCCGTTAAGACCGCAGCCTTGGAGGTGGCCGATCTGGAGGATTCGGTCACCAAGGAGGATGTGGTGGCGGCCGTTGCTGCGGCTGGAGGCTGCGACGCTGGCGCGGTAAAAGGCGGAGCCATCAGGCCCGGGCGCCGCGGCATGGGCATCATGCGCGTTGAGTGCCCAGTCGCCGCGGCTGGGGCCGTCCTTGCTGCGGGCAAAGGAAGGTTATTGGTGGGACTCAGCTCGGCTGTGGTCCGACCACTTGAAGACCAGCCTATGCGCTGCTTCAAGTGTTTTGCGTTCGGCCACACCCGAGCCACGTGTCCCTCAAAGTTTGATTGGGGAGACACGTGCTACCAGTGCGGGCAAGAGGGACACAAGAGTGTCACCTGCCGCGCCACCACGCCACACTGCACGGCGTGTGCCGCCAGTGGCCGCCCCGCGGACCACAGGATGACGGGCAGGAGCTGCAAGCCCCCCGTGAGGAAGGGCATAGTGCCGGCGCAGGTTCGCCCTGTTGCCACCACCGCCGCCACCGTCGTCGCCGCTGCAGCTCCAGCGGCGGTTGCTGAGGAGGGGGGTGCGATGTCGGAATAATGGTTTCCGACTACCGCATCCTCCAGGCGAACACCAACCACTGCAGAGCGGCCCAGGACCTGCTGGTGCAGGCCATGGCTGAGTGGTTGGTGAACGTAGCGGTGGTCGCCGAGCCCTACTCGATCCCCGGCAGTTGGCTGGGTGACGAGGAGGGCTTGGTGGCACTAGCGGCGCGGTCTTCCACAGACTCCCCTCCCCTCTCGCTATTAGAGAGGGGACCGGGATACGTGGCCGCCGCGTGGGGAGAGATAGCCCTCGTGGGCGTCTATTTCTCCCCAAACCGCCCTCTCCGGGACTTCGAGAACTATCTCGGAGTCCTGGCCGCCGTGGTCGGCAGGGCGGCGCCGCGTCAGGTCTTCGTGCTGGGAGACTTGAACGCCAAGTCGGTGACCTGGGGCAACCCGGCCACCGACGCACGCGGGCGGGCGGTGGAAATGTGGGCTGCCTCCTCTGGACTCTCCCTCTTGAACAGAGGAAGTGTCCAGACATGCGTGCGGCGTCAGGGTGGCTCAATAGTGGACGTCACTTTCGCCACCCCTGCGTTAGCCGCGCGCGTGTTGAACTGGCGGGTGGACCTCGTGGAGACCATGTCGGACCACCGCTACATCCGGTTCGACATCTCCGCGAGTGGCCCCGGTGAGATGCGGCCCCTCTCGGGGCGATCACCGTTCCCGCGGTGGGCCCTAACCCGCCTGGACAGGGAGGCAGCGGCGGAGGCGGCGTTCATCCAGGACTGGCTGTCGCCGCCTACCGCCGGGTTGGATGTGGACGCCGTAGCGGGGCAACTGAGGGAGTCTCTGACCGAGGTATGCAACTCTAGCATGCCTCGGTCTCGCCGACGACCACTACCCAAACGCGCCGTGTACTGGTGGTCGGTGGAGCTGGCGGGGCTTCGAGCAGCGTGTGTGGAGGCAAGGAGGGCCTACACGCGGAGCCGGCGGCGGCGTCGACGGGACCGGGCCGACGAGGACCACCTCTATGAGCTATACATGGAGGCAAAAATGGTCCTCGATCGGGCCATCGCCGCCGCCAGAGACGCGGCGAGAGCCGAGCTGCTGGAGGGTCTCGACAACGACCCCTACGGGCGACCATATAAGGCGGCGCGAAACAAGTTGCGCCCCTTTGGTCCCCCGGTTGCCGAGACCCTGGAGCCCGCGTTTCTGGATGGGGTGGTTCAGTCCCTGTTCCCGTGCAGGGACAACAACTTCACCCCGCCAGTGATGGGCCCATCACGAGCTATAGCCCCGCCAGACGACGAGGAAGAAGAGGAGGCCCCCCCTCCTGTCACGGAGTCGGAACTTGGCGCGGCGATTTTCCATATCCGCGCCAAGAAGACAGCTCCAGGCCCCGACGGCGTTCCCGCAAGGGTGGTGGCGATCGCTGCCACCCAAATGGAGGAGAGGTTTCGGGACCTCTTCAGCGCATGCCTTGCTTCTGGGAGGTTCCCGAAACCGTGGAAGGAGGGGCAGTTGTGCCTCCTTCGCAAGGAGGGCCGCCCCGCAGACTCCCCCTCGGCATACCGGCCCATCGTTCTGCTCGATGAGGTCGGCAAAATGTTTGAGGGGATAATCGCTGCGCGGTTAAAGGGCCATTTGCGCGGGATCGGGCCGGACTTGTCGGATGCTCAGTTCGGTTTTCGGGCTGAGCGTTCCACGGTGGACGCGCTGGCCTGCCTTAAGGGGCAGGCGAAGGAGGCGATGGAGGCAGGGGACGGATTGTTGGCTGTGTCATTCGACATAGCCAACGCCTTCAACTCCGTTCCCCACTCCACCATCCTAGAGGCGCTCCGATTCCACGGAGTGCCTCGATACCTGCGCAGTCTGCTGGCCAGCTACCTGGAGGATCGGGCGATCCTCCTGGTGAATAGGACTGGCCAAGTCCGGCGGTACGCCGTTGAAGCCGGCGTTCCGCAGGGGTCAGTCATAGGACCTCTCCTCTGGAACGTCGGCTATGATTGGCTCCTGCGGGGAACTCTCCTCCGAGGCACGAGTGTCGTTTGCTACGCGGACGACACTCTCCTCACCGCCCGGGGGGGGAGTTTCAGGGAGGCGGCCAACTTGGCCTCGGCGGGCGGATCCTTGGTCGCGGGGAGGATCCGCCGCCTAGGTTTAACGGTGGCGCTGCACAAGACCGAGGCCGTGTTCTTCCACGGACCTCGGCAGCGCCCCCCACCTGACGCCCACATCTTCGTGGAGGGCGTCAGAATCGAGGTCAAGGCCCAGATGAAATATCTGGGCCTTGTACTCGACAGCAGGTGGCGCTTCGGTCCGCATTTTAGCGGGCTGTCGTCGCGCCTGCTGAAGACCGCGGGCGCGCTGTCTTGGCTGCTTCCCAACCTGGGGGGGCCCAGCGCACGATGCCGGCAACTTTACGCCGGCATCTTAAAGAGTATGGCCCTCTACGGGGCGCCCATCTGGGAGGACTCCCTCCACAGGAGGGAGAACGCCGCCGCCCTGCGGGCGCCCCAAAGGGCCATAGCCCAGCGGGTGGCGCGGGCCTACCGCACGGTGGGCTTCGCGGCAGCATGCGCTCTGGCCGGCACCCCACCTTGGGAACTCGAGGCGTGGGTGCTCGCCAGAGTGTATGAATGGACGGCGGGGCGGAGGGCGAGAGGAGAACGCCCCGCCCCGGAAGAGCGGGAAGCCGTCCGGCGGGAGGCGAGGGACGCCATCGTCGTCCATTGGACGACGGACCTCGCCACCGCAGCCTTCGGCCGCCGAACCCTCGACGCGATTGGGCCGGTCCTGCGAGACTGGCTCGAGCGGTCGTATGGGTTCCTCTCCTTCCGCCTGGTGCAGGTGCTGTCCGGACACGGTTGTTTCGGATCGTACCTGCACCGTATCGGGCGGGAGGAGACGCCGTCGTGTCACGACTGTGGCGCGGCGGAGGACACGGCGCAGCACACTCTCGAGGTGTGCCCGTCGTGGTCCGAGCCGCGCCGCAGTCTCACGGCGGCGATCGGAACGGACCTTTCTCTCCCCGGCTTGATCAACGCTATGCTGGGGGATGAGGGGTCCTGGGCGGCAGTCGCCTCCTTCTGCGAATACGTCATGTCCCAGAAGGAGGCGGCGGAGCGCGCGCGGGAGGAAGACCCTCTCGCGGCGCCGCTCCGAAGGCGGAGGAGGGGTCGAAGAAGACGTCAGTATGACAGTCATCTCCGACTCCTCCCAGGTGGAGGCCAGCAGGCAACGGGTGCGGGGGCACCCTTGCCTGTATTGCACAGGCCTCCATCAGTGTCGGACGGGAATGGCCAGGTGTTCCCGGCCATTCCCGTAGCCCCCCAGCCTGGGGGGCATGCGGGGCCCGCCAGCTAGGCGGGCATGCGCCGGGAGGGTTGTGGAAGTAAAGGATGAGCCGGTCTCCCATGGCCCTCCCATCACGGCGATGCGGGAACACCGCTGAGTTTTAGTGGGTATACTGCCACTTTGGCAGGGAGTCCCACATACTCCGCGTCGTCCCCCGACGAGCGGAGATGCGTAATGTCATTTCTCAGCGACAAAAAAAAAAAAAAAAAAAAAAGGTTAGGTTGGGGAGGGGATCCCCCCACAGCTTATACGTCCTCGTCGTGATCCCCGGGCAACGCCGTGTCTGACCACCGTAACGGAGTGGCAGACCGGCGGCTAAAGTGAGCTGTGAATCGTAGACTTTTTATGCGGACGTCTACGAATTTGAATTTGAATTTTAACCTGATGAGTTTTAAACCGATGCGTGACGCCTCTGGGCGATTCATTTCGAATCGTTCTTCCCAGGGCGGTTCAAACGGCCCTTCTCAGGGCCCACCCAACGGCCCTTCTCAGGGCCAATCAAACGGCCCTTCTCAGGGCCCACCCAACGGCCCTTCTCAGGGCCAATCAAACGGCCCTTCTCAGGGCCACGCCGGCGACGCTATGGCGTCGGAAGCTGACCGCGCACCGTCTGCGGCCAGCTTGTTTAGCAGGCCAGACGAGTTGTCGGACTCCGACGACTCCTGTATGGACGCGTCGGCGGCTGAAAGCGGCTGCCTTAAGCGGAAGGGGGCCGATCTGAGGCTCGGGTCCGAGGGCTCCTCGGAGTCGGCCAGAAGCAAGCCGAAGAGGAAGTTGAAGTCCAAAAAGGCTTCGACTTCCTCTACCCACGATGTGGGCTTGGTGGACGCCGAGCGCCAGCTAGATCTGGCAAGAAGGACGCAACTTCAGCAAGACCTGGAGGAGAGGGTCGCTGCGAAGGAGCGCCAGGCGCAAATCGCCAGGTCGAGGTCTGGCTATGGTGCATCAAGTGTGCTGTATGCCGACCACTCCCTGGCGGAACTGGAGCGCATGGCGCAGGAGGACAAGGAGGAGGTCTTGGAGGTCGCCTCAAAGTCCTCCAACTTGAAGGGGACCTTCCAGAAGGCCCTCAAATGCCGGGCCGCCAGCTTGCACGGCATTGTCCTGGAGCTGGTGAAGCGGACGGCCACGGACGAGACGCGGCAGCTGCAGGCAAGGGTGGATCGCCTGCAAGCGGATAACAGCCAGCTACACCAGAAGCTGGCTGAGGCCACGGCCCGGCCTGCCCAAACTGCCCCAGGTCCGGCAGTAGGAGGCTCCTCCTCCTCCCCTTCCAACCTTGAGGATATAATCCGCAAGGTTGTCATGGAGGAGAGGGCCTTCACCAGAGCCTGCCTCGCAGGCATCGAGGACCGGCTCTTGCCGGAAAGGCGGCTCCGACCGCCGCTAGCGGCGGATAAGAGTCCTCCGTCGAAGGAGCCGGAACCTGTGCCTCTACCAGGCTCGGCATCGCGTGCGCAGCCCCAGGCCGTGAAGCCCTCCAAGGGCAAGGGGAAAGGCAAGGGCAAGAGGACCAAGGTGGCTCCTCAAACCCCCACCACAAGTGCGGAGGGAGCGTCTGGGTCGTCTGCCACCCCAGCAGCCACCCAGAAGTCGCAGGGGGAAGACGCCCTTCTTCCCTCCACCACCCCGTCCAACCAGTCGTGGACGGAAGTGGTCAGGAGGGGAAAGAAGGGTAAAAAGTCGGCCTCCAAGCCCGCTGCGACTGCTCCCGCAGCCAAAAGGGCTCCAGCCGGCGGGAGGAAGCTAGTTCCTCCCAAAACCGCGGCCGTCGTGGTGACCATCACCCCGGAGGCCGTGGAGCGGGGCGAGACGTACGAGTCCGTCCTAAGACGGGCTCGTACCAATGCTGATCCCACGCAGCTGGGGATCAGCAACATCACGTGCCGCCGAACCCTAACCGGGGCTCGAATTTTCGAGTTCTCGGGGGAAACACGCGGCACAAATGCGGACCTCTTCGCAACAAAGTTGCAAGAGGTCATCGCGGATGCGGCAACGGTCGTCAGGCCCGTTAAGACCGCAGCCTTGGAGGTGGCCGATCTGGAGGATTCGGTCACCAAGGAGGATGTGGTGGCGGCCGTTGCTGCGGCTGGAGGCTGCGACGCTGGCGCGGTAAAAGCGGAGCCATCAGGCCCGGGCGCCGCGGCATGGGCATCATGCGCGTTGAGTGCCCAGTCGCCGCGGCTGGGGCCGTCCTTGCTGCGGGCAAAGGAAGGTTATTGGTGGGACTCAGCTCGGCTGTGGTCCGACCACTTGAAGACCAGCCTATGCGCTGCTTCAAGTGTTTTGCGTTCGGCCACACCCGAGCCACGTGTCCCTCAAAGTTCGACTGGGGAGACACGTGCTACCAGTGCGGGCAAGAGGGACACAAGAGTGTCACCTGCCGCGCCACCACGCCACACTGCACGGCGTGTGCCGCCAGTGGCCGCCCCGCGGACCACAGGATGACGGGCAGGAGCTGCAAGCCCCCCGTGAGGAAGGGCATAGTGCCGGCGCAGGTTCGCCCTGTTGCCACCACCGCCGCCACCGTCGTCGCCGCTGCAGCTCCAGCGGCGGTTGCTGAGGAGGGGGGTGCGATGTCGGAATAATGGTTTCCGACTACCGCATCCTCCAGGCGAACACCAACCACTGCAGAGCGGCCCAGGACCTGCTGGTGCAGGCCATGGCTGAGTGGTTGGTGAACGTAGCGGTGGTCGCCGAGCCCTACTCGATCCCCGGCAGTTGGCTGGGTGACGAGGAGGGCTTGGTGGCACTAGCGGCGCGGTCTTCCACAGACTCCCCTCCCCTCTCGCTATTAGAGAGGGGACCGGGATACGTGGCCGCCGCGTGGGGAGAGATAGCCCTCGTGGGCGTCTATTTCTCCCCAAACCGCCCTCTCCAGGACTTCGAGAACTATCTCGGAGTCCTGGCCGCCGTGGTCGGCAGGGCGGCGCCGCGTCAGGTCTTCGTGCTGGGAGACTTGAACGCCAAGTCGGTGACCTGGGGCAACCCGGCCACCGACGCACGCGGGCGGGCGTTGGAGATGTGGGCTGGCTCCTCTGGACTCTCCCTCTTGAACAGAGGAAGCGTCCAGACATGCGTGCGGCGTCAGGGTGGCTCAATAGTGGACGTCACTTTCGCCACCCCTGCGTTAGCCGCGCGCGTGTTGAACTGGCGGGTGGACCTCGTGGAGACCATGTCGGACCACCGCTACATCCGGTTCGACATCTCCACGAGTGGCCCCGGTGAGATGCGGCCCCTCTCGGGGCGATCACCGTTCCCGCGGTGGGCCCTAACCCGCCTGGACAGGGAGGCAGCGGCGGAGGCGGCGTTCATCCAGGACTGGCTGTCGCCGCCTACCGCCGGCTTGGATGTGGACGCCGTAGCGGGTCAACTCAGGGTGTCTCTGACCGAGGTATGCAACTCTAGCATGCCTCGGTCTCGCCGGCGACCACTGCCCAGGCGCGCCGTGTACTGGTGGTCGGTGGAGCTGGCGGGGCTTCGAGCAGCGTGTGTGGAGGCAAGGAGGGCCTATACGCGGAGCCGGCGGCGGCGTCGACGGGACCGGGCCGACGAGGACCACCTCTATGAGCTATACATGGAGGCAAAAATGGTCCTCGATCGGGCCATCGCCGCCGCCAGAGACTCGGCGAGAGCCGAGCTGCTGGAGGGTCTCGACAACGACCCCTACGGGCGACCATATAAGGAGGCGCGCAACAAATTGCGCCCCTTTGGTCCCCCGGTTGCCGAGACCCTGGAGCCCGCGTTTCTGGATGGGGTGGTTCAGTCCCTGTTCCCGTGCAGGGACAACAACTTCACCCCGCCAGTGATGGGCCCATCACGAGCTATAGCCCCGCCAGACGACGAGGAAGAAGAGGAGGCCCCCCCTCCTGTCACGGAGTCGGAACTTGGCGCGGCGATTTTCCATATCCGCGCCAAGAAGACAGCTCCAGGCCCCGACGGCGTTCCCGCAAGGGTGGTGGCGATCGCTGCCACCCAAATGGAGGAGAGGTTTCGGGACCTCTTCAGCGCATGCCTTGCTTCTGGGAGGTTCCCGAAACCGTGGAAGGAGGGGCAGTTGTGCCTCCTTCGCAAGGAGGGCCGCCCCGCAGACTCCCCCTCGGCATACCGGCCCATCGTTCTGCTCGATGAGGTCGGCAAAATGTTCGAGGGGATAATCGCTGCGCGGTTAAAGGGCCATTTGCGCGGGATCGGGCCGGACTTGTCGGATGCTCAGTTCGGTTTTCGGGCTGAGCGTTCCACGGTGGACGCGCTGGCCTGCCTTAAGGGGCAGGCGAAGGAGGCGATGGAGGCAGGGGACGGATTGTTGGCTGTGTCATTCGACATAGCCAACGCCTTCAACTCCGTTCCCCACTCCACCATCCTAGAGGCGCTCCGATTCCACGGAGTGCCTCGATACCTGCGCAGTCTGCTGGCCAGCTACCTGGAGGATCGGGCGATCCTCCTGGTGAATAGGACTGGCCAAGTCCGGCGGTACGCCGTTGAGGCCGGCGTTCCGCAG
This sequence comes from Dicycla oo, assembly GCA_948252095.1. Taxonomy (NCBI): domain Eukaryota; kingdom Metazoa; phylum Arthropoda; class Insecta; order Lepidoptera; family Noctuidae; genus Dicycla; species Dicycla oo. Next base: position 39,025 of record CAOCOZ010000016.1, on the reverse strand, counting down.
GGGTCAGTCATAGGACCTCTCCTCTGGAACGTCGGCTATGATTGGCTCCTGCGGGGAACTCTCCTCCGAGGCACGAGTGTCGTTTGCTACGCGGACGACACTCTCCTCACCGCCCGGGGAGGGAGTTTCAGGGAGGCGGCCAACTTGGCCTCGGCGGGCGGATCCTTGGTCGCGGGGAGGATTCGCCGCCTAGGTTTAACGGTGGCGCTACACAAGACCGAGGCCGTGTTCTTCCACGGACCTCGGCAGCGCCCCCCACCTGGCGCCCACATCTTCGTGGAGGGCGTCAGAATCGAGGTCAAGGCCCAGATGAAATATCTGGGCCTTGTACTCGACAGCAGGTGGCGCTTCGGTCCGCATTTTAACGGGCTGTCGTCGCGCCTGCTGAAGACCGCGGGCGCGCTGTCTTGGCTGCTTCCCAACCTGGGGGGGCCCAGCGCACGATGCCGGCAACTTTACGCCGGCATCTTAAAGAGTATGGCCCTCTACGGGGCGCCCATCTGGGAGGACTCCCTCCAAAGGAGGGAGAACGCCGCCGCCCTGCGGGCGCCCCAAAGGGCCATAGCCCAGCGGGTGGCGCGGGCCTACCGCACGGTGGGCTTCGCGGCAGCATGCGCTCTGGCCGGCACCCCACCTTGGGAACTCGAGGCGTGGGTGCTCGCCAGAGTGTATGAATGGACGGCGGGGCGGAGGGCGAGAGGAGAACGCCCCGCCCCGGAAGAGCGGGAAGCCGTCCGGCGGGAGGCGAGGGACGCCATCGTCGTCCATTGGACGACGGACCTCGCCACCGCAGCCTTCGGCCGCCGAACCCTCGACGCGATTGGGCCGGTCCTGCGAGACTGGCTCGAGCGGTCGCATGGGTTCCTCTCCTTCCGCCTGGTGCAGGTGCTGTCCGGACACGGTTGTTTCGGATCGTACCTGCACCGTATCGGGCGGGAGGAGACGCCGTCGTGTCACGACTGTGGCGCGGCGGAGGACACGGCGCAGCACACTCTCGAGGTGTGCCCGTCGTGGTCCGAGCCGCGCCGCAGTCTCACGGCGGCGATCGGAACGGACCTTTCTCTCCCCGGCTTGATCAACGCCATGCTGGGGGATGAGGGGTCCTGGGCGGCAGTCGCCTCCTTCTGCGAATACGTCATGTCCCACAAGGAGGCGGCGGAGCGCGCGCGGGAGGAAGACCCTCTCGCGGCGCCGCTCCGAAGGCGGAGGAGGGGTCGAAGAAGACGTCAGTATGACAGTCATCTCCGACTCCTCCCAGGTGGAGGCCAGCAGGCAACGGGTGCGGGGGCACCCTTGCCTGTATTGCACAGGCCTCCATCAGTGTCGGACGGGAATGGCCAGGTGTTCCCGGCCATTCCCGTAGCCCCCCAGCCTGGGGGGCATGCGGGGCCCGCCAGCTAGGCGGGCATGCGCCGGGAGGGTTGTGGAAGTAAAGGATGAGCCGGTCTCCCATGGCCCTCCCATCACGGCGATGCGGGAACACCGCTGAGTTTTAGTGGGTATACTGCCACTGTGGCAGGGAGTCCCACATACTCCGTGTCGTCCCCCGACGAGCGGGGATGCGTAATGTCATTTCTCAGCGACAAAAAAAAAAAAAAAAAAAAAAAAAAAAAAGGTTAGGTTGGGGATCCCCCCACAGCTTATACGTCCTCGTCGTGATCCCCGGGCAACGCCGTGTCTGACCACCGTAACGGAGTGGCAGACCGGCGGCTAAAGTGAGCTGTGAATCGTAGATTTTTATGCGGACGTCTGCGAATTTGAATTTTAATTTTAACCCGATGTATAAGAAACCGATGCGTGCCGCCTCTGGGCGACTCGTTTCGAATCGTTCTTCCCAAGGCGATTCAAACGGCCCTTCTCAGGGCCCACCCAACGGCCCTTCTCAGGGCCAATCAAACGGCCCTTCTCAGGGCCACGCCGGCGACGCTACGGCGTCGGAAGCTGACCGCGCACCGTCTGCGGCCAGCTTGTTTAGCAGGCCAGACGAGTTGTCGGACTCCGACGACTCCAGTATGGACGCGTCGGCGGCTGAAAGCGGCTGCCTCAAAAGGAAAGGGGCTGATCTGAGGCTCGGGTCCGAGGGCTCCTCGGAGTCGGCCAGAAGCAAGCCGAAGAGGAAGGTTAAGTCCAAAAAGGCCTCGACTTCCTCTACCCACGAAGTGGGCTTGGTGGACGCCGAGCGCCAGCTAGATCTGGCGAAAAGGGCGCAATTGCAGCAAGACCTGGAGGAGAGGGTCGCTGCGAAGGAGCGCCAGGCGCAAATCGCCAGGTCGAGGTCTGGCTATGGTGCATCAAGTGTGCTGTATGCCGACCACTCCCTGGCGGAACTGGAGCGCATGGCGCAGGAGGACAAGGAGGAGGTCTTGGAGGTCGCCTCAAAGTCCTCCAACTTGAAGGGGACCTTCCAGAAGGCCCTCAAATGCCGGGCCGCCAGCTTGCACGGCATTGTCCTGGAGCTGGTGAAGCGGACGGCCACGGACGAGACGCGGCAGCTGCAGGCAAGGGTGGATCGCCTGCAAGCGGACAACAGCCAGCTACACCAGAAGCTGGCTGAGGCCGCGGCCCGGCCTGCCCAGCCTGCCCCAGGTCCGGCAGTAGGAGGCTCCTCCTCCTCCCCTTCCAACCTTGAGGATATAATCCGCAAGGTTGTCATGGAGGAGAGGGCCTTCACCAGAGCCTGCTTCGCAGGCATCGAGGACCGGCTCTTGCCGGAAAGGCGGCTCCGACCGCCGCTAGCGGCGGATAAGAGTCCTCCGTCGAAGGAGCCGGAACCTGTGCCTCTAGCAGGCTCGGCATCGCGTGCGCAGCCCCAGGCCGTGAAGCCCTCCAAGGGCAAGGGGAAAGGCAAGGGCAAGAGGACCAAGGTGGCTCCTCAAACCCCCACCACAAGTGCGGAGGGAGCGTCTGGGTCGTCTGCCACCCCAGCAGCCACCCAGAAGTCGCAGGAGGAAGACGCCCTTCTTCCCTCCACCACCCCGTCCAACCAGTCGTGGACGGAAGTGGTCAGGAGGGGAAAGAAGGGTAAAAAGTCGGCCTCCAAGCCCGCTGCGACTGCTCCCGCAGCCAAAAGGGCTCCAGCCGGCGGGAGGAAGCTAGTTCCTCCCAAAACCGCGGCCGTCGTGGTGACCATCACCCCGGAGGCCGTGGAGCGGGGCGAGACGTACGAGTCCGTCCTAAGACGGGCTCGTACCAATGCTGATCCCACGCAGCTGGGGATCAGCAACATCACGTGCCGCCGAACCCTAACCGGGGCTCGAATTTTCGAGTTCTCGGGGGAAACACGCGGCACAAATGCGGACCTCTTCGCAACAAAGTTGCAAGAGGTCATCGCGGATGCGGCAACGGTCGTCAGGCCCGTTAAGACGGCAGCCTTGGAGGTGGCCGATCTGGAGGATTCGGTCACCAAGGAGGATGTGGTGGCGGCCGTTGCTGCGGCTGGAGGCTGCGACGCTGGCGCGGTAAAAGGCGGAGCCATCAGGCCCGGGCGCCGCGGCATGGGCATCATGCGCGTTGAGTGCCCAATCGCCGCGGCTGGGGCCGTCCTTGCTGCGGGCAAAGGAAGGTTATTGGTGGGACTCAGCTCGGCTGTGGTCCGACCACTTGAAGACCAGCCTATGCGCTGCTTCAAGTGTTTTGCGTTCGGCCACACCCGAGCCACGTGTCCCTCAAAGTTCGATTGGGGAGACACGTGCTACCAGTGCGGGCAAGAGGGACACAAGAGTGTCACCTGCCGCGCCACCACGCCACACTGCACGGCGTGTGCCGCCAGTGGCCGCCCCGCGGACCACAGGATGACGGGCAGGAGCTGCAAGCCCCCCGTGAGGAAGGGCATAGTGCCGGCGCAGGTTCGCCCTGTTGCCACCACCGCCGCCACCGTCGTCGCCGCTGCAGCTCCAGCGGCGGTTGCTGAGGAGGGGGGTGCGATGTCGGAATAATGGTTTCCGACTACCGCATCCTCCAGGCGAACACCAACCACTGCAGAGCGGCCCAGGACCTGCTGGTGCAGGCCATGGCTGAGTGGTTGGTGAACGTAGCGGTGGTCGCCGAGCCCTACTCGATCCCCGGCAGTTGGCTGGGTGACGAGGAGGGCTTGGTGGCACTAGCGGCGCGGTCTTCCACAGACTCCCCTCCCCTCTCGCTATTAGAGAGGGGACCGGGATACGTGGCCGCCGCGTGGGGAGAGATAGCCCTCGTGGGCGTCTATTTCTCCCCAAACCGCCCTCTCCGGGACTTCGAGAACTATCTCGGAGTCCTGGCCGCCGTGGTCGGCAGGGCGGCGCCGCGTCAGGTCTTCGTGCTGGGAGACTTGAACGCCAAGTCGGTGACCTGGGGCAACCCGGCCACCGACGCACGCGGGCGGGCGGTGGAAATGTGGGCTGCCTCCTCTGGACTCTCCCTCTTGAACAGAGGAAGTGTCCAGACATGCGTGCGGCGTCAGGGTGGCTCAATAGTGGACGTCACTTTCGCCACCCCTGCGTTGGCCGCGCGCGTGTTGAACTGGCGGGTGGACCTCGTGGAGACCATGTCGGACCACCGCTACATCCGGTTCGACATCTCCGCGAGTGGCCCCGGTGAGATGCGGCCCCTCTCGGGGCGATCACCGTTCCCGCGGTGGGCCGTAACCCGCCTGGACAGGGAGGCAGCGGCGGAGGCGGCGTTCATCCAGGACTGGCTGTCGCCGCCTACCGCCGGCTTGGATGTGGACGCCGTAGCGGGGATACTGAGGGAGTCTCTGACCGAGGTATGCAACTCTAGCATGCCTCGGTCTCGCCGACGACCACTACCCAAACGCGCCGTGTACTGGTGGTCGGTGGAGCTGGCGGGGCTTCGAGCAGCGTGTGTGGCGGCAAGGAGGGCCTATACGCGGAGCCGGCGGCGGCGTCGACGGGACCGGGCCGACGAGGACCACCTCTATGAGCTATACATGGAGGCAAAAATGGTCCTCGATCGGGCCATCGCCGCCGCCAGAGACTCGGCGAGAGCCGAGCTGCTGGAGGGTCTCGACAACGACCCCTACGGGCGACCATATAAGGCGGCGCGCAACAAATTGCGCCCCTTTGGTCCCCCGGTTGCCGAGACCCTGGAGCCCGCATTTCTGGATGGGGTGGTTCAGTCCCTGTTCCCGTGCAGGGACAACAACTTCACCCCGCCAGTGATGGGCCCAGCACGAGCTATAGCCCCGCCAGACGACGAGGAAGAAGAGGAGGCCCCCCCTCCTGTCACGGAGTCGGAACTTGGCGCGGCGATTTTCCATATCCGCGCCAAGAAGACAGCTCCAGGCCCCGACGGCGTTCCCGCAAGGGTGGTGGCAATCGCTGCCACCCAAATGGAGGAGAGGTTTCGGGACCTCTTCAGCGCATGCCTTGCTTCTGGGAGGTTCCCGAAACCGTGGAAGGAGGGGCAGTTGTGCCTCCTTCGCAAGGAGGGCCGCCCCGCAGACTCCCCCTCGGCATACCGGCCCATCGTTCTGCTCGATGAGGTCGGCAAAATGTTCGAGGGGATAATCGCTGCGCGGTTAAAGGGCCATTTGCGCGGGATCGGGCCGGACTTGTCGGATGCTCAGTTCGGTTTTCGGGCTGAGCGTTCCACGGTGGACGCGCTGGCCTGCCTTAAGGGGCAGGCGAAGGAGGCGATGGAGGCAGGGGACGGATTGTTGGCTGTGTCATTCGACATAGCCAACGCCTTCAACTCCGTTCCCCACTCCACCATCCTAGAGGCGCTCCGATTCCACGGAGTGCCTCGATACCTGCGCAGTCTGCTGGCCAGCTACCTGGAGGATCGGGCGATCCTCCTGGTAAATAGGACTGGCCAAGTCCGGCGATACGCCGTTGAGGCCGGCGTTCCGCAGGGGTCAGTCATAGGACCTCTCCTCTGGAACGTCGGCTATGATTGGCTCCTGCGGGGAACTCTCCTCCGAGGCACGAGAGTCGTGTGCTACGCGGACGACACTCTCCTCACCGCCCGGGGGGGGAGTTTCAGGGAAGCGGCCAACTTGGCCTCGGCGGGCGGATCCTTGGTCGCGGGGAGGATCCGCCGCCTAGGTTTAACGGTGGCGCTGCACAAGACCGAGGCCGTGTTCTTCCACGGACCTCGGCAGCGCCCCCCACCTGACGCCCACATCTTCGTGGAGGGCGTCAGAATCGAGGTCAAGGCCCAGATGAAATATCTGGGCCTTGTACTCGACAGCAGGTGGCGCTTCGGTCCGCATTTTAACGGGCTGTCGTCGCGCCTGCTGAAGACCGCGGGCGCGCTCTCTTGGCTGCTTCCCAACCTGGGGGGGCCCAGCGCACGATGCCGGCAACTTTACGCCGGCATCTTAAAGAGTATGGCCCTCTACGGGGCGCCCATCTGGGAGGACTCCCTCCAAAGGAGGGAGAACGCCGCCGCCCTGCGGGCGCCCCAAAGGGCCATAGCCCAGCGGGTGGCGCGGGCCTACCGCACGGTGGGCTTCGCGGCAGCATGCGCTCTGGCCGGCACCCCACCTTGGGAACTCGAGGCGTGGGTGCTCGCCAGAGTGTATGAATGGACGGCGGGGCGGAGGGCGAGAGGAGAACGCCCCGCCCCGGAAGAGCGAGAAGCCGTCCGGCGGGAGGCGAGGGACGCCATCGTCGTCCATTGGACGACGGACCTCGCCACCGCAGCCTTCGGCCGCCGAACCCTCGACGCGATTGGGCCGGTCCTGCGAGACTGGCTCGAGCGGTCGCATGGGTTCCTCTCCTTCCGCCTGGTGCAGGTGCTGTCCGGACACGGTTGTTTCGGATCGTACCTGCACCGTATCGGGCGGGAGGAGACGCCGTCGTGTCACGACTGTGGCGCGGCGGAGGACACGGCGCAGCACACTCTCGAGGTGTGCCCGTCGTGGTCCGAGCCGCGCCGCAGTCTCACGGCGGCGATCGGAACGGACCTTTCTCTCCCCGGCTTGATCAACGCCATGCTGGGGGATGAGGGGTCCTGGGCGGCAGTCGCCTCCTTCTGCGAATACGTCATGTCCCAGAAGGAGGCGGCGGAGCGCGCGCGGGAGGAAGACCCTCTCGCGGCGCCGCTCCGAAGGCGGAGGAGGGGTCGAAGAAGACGTCAGTATGACAGTCATCTCCGACTCCTCCCAGGTGGAGGCCAGCAGGCAACGGGTGCGGGGGCACCCTTGCCTGTATTGCACAGGCCTCCATCAGTGTCGGACGGGAATGGCCAGGTGTTCCCGGCCATTCCCTGGCCATTCCTCTGGCAGGGAGTCCCACATACTCCGTGTCGTCCCCCGACGAGCGGAGATGCGTAATGTCATTTCTCAGCGCAAAAAAAAAAAAAAAAATAAAAAAGGTTAGGTTAGGTTAGGTTGGGGATCCCCCCACAGCTTATACGTCCTCGTCGTGATCCCCGGGCAACGCCGTGTCTGACCACCGTAACGGAGTGGCAGACCGGCGGCTAAAGTGAGCTGTGAATCGTAGATTTTTATGCGGACGTCTGCGAATTTGGATTTTAATTTTAACCCGATGTATAAGAAACCAATGCGTGACGCCTCTGGGCGATTCATTGCGAATCGTTCTTCCCAAGGCGATTCAAACGGCCCTTCTCAGGAACCCACCCAACGGCCCTTCTCAGGGCCAATCAAACGGCCCTTCTCAGGGCCACGCCGGCGACGCTACGGCGTCGGAAGCTGACCGCGCACCGTCTGCGGCCAGCTTGTTTAGCAGGCCAGACGAGTTGTCGGACTCCGACGACTCCAGTATGGACGCGTCGGCGGCTGAAAGCGGCTGCCTCAAAAGGAAAGGGGCCGATCTGAGGCTCGGGTCCGAGGGCTCCTCGGAGTCGGCCAGAAGCAAGCCGAAGAGGAAGGTTAAGTCCAAAAAGGCCTCGACTTCCTCTACCCACGAAGTGGGCTTGGTGGACGCCGAGCGCCAGCTAGATCTAGCAAGAAGGGCGCAACTCCAGCAAGACCTGGAGGAGAGGGTCGCTGCGAAGGAGCGCCAGGCGCAAATCGCCAGGTCGAGGTCTGGCTATGGTGCATCAAGTGTGCTGTATGCCGACCACTCCCTGGCGGAACTGGAGCGCATGGCGCAGGAGGACAAGGAGGAGGTCTTGGAGGTCGCCTCAAAGTCCTCCAACTTGAAGGGGACCTTCCAGAAGGCCCTCAAATGCCGGGCCGCCAGCTTGCACGGCATTGTCCTGGAGCTGGTGAAGCGGACGGCCACGGACGAGACGCGGCAGCTGCAGGCAAGGGTGGATCGCCTGCAAGCGGACAACAGCCAGCTACACCAGAAGCTGGCTGAGGCCGCGGCCCGGCCTGCCCAGCCTGCCCCAGGTCCGGCAGTAGGAGGCTCCTCCTCCTCCCCTTCCAACCTTGAGTATATAATGCGCAAGGTTGTCATGGAGGAGAGGGCCTTCACCAGAGCCTGCTTCGCAGGCATCGAGGACCGGCTCTTGCCGGAAAGGCGGCTCCGACCGCCGCTAGCGGCGGATAAGAGTCCTCCGTCGAAGGAGCCGGAACCTGTGCCTCTAGCAGGCTCGGCATCGCGTGCGCAGCCCCAGGCCGTGAAGCCCTCCAAGGGCAAGGGGAAAGGCAAGGGCAAGAGGACCAAGGTGGCTCCTCAAACCCCCACCACAAGTGCGGAGGGAGCGTCTGGGTCGTCTGCCACCCCAGCAGCCACCCAGAAGTCGCAGGAGGAAGACGCCCTTCTTCCCTCCACCACCCCGTCCAACCAGTCGTGGACGGAAGTGGTCAGGAGGGGAAAGAAGGGTAAAAAGTCGGCCTCCAAGCCCGCTGCGACTGCTCCCGCAGCCAAAAGGGCTCCAGCCGGCGGGAGGAAGCTAGTTCCTCCCAAAACCGCGGCCGTCGTGGTGACCATCACCCCGGAGGCCGTGGAGCGGGGCGAGACGTACGAGTCCGTCCTAAGACGGGCTCGTACCAATGCTGATCCCACTCAGCTGGGGATCAGCAACATCACGTGCCGCCGAACCCTAACGGGGGCTCGAATTTTCGAGTTCTCGGGGGAAACACGCGGCACAAATGCGGACCTCTTCGCAACAAAGTTGCAAGAGGTCATCGCGGATGCGGCAACGGTCGTCAGGCCCGTTAAGACCGCAGCCTTGGAGGTGGCCGATCTGGAGGATTCGGTCACCAAGGAGGATGTGGTGGCGGCCGTTGCTGCGGCTGGAGGCTGCGACGCTGGCGCGGTAAAAGGCGGAGCCATCAGGCCCGGGCGCCGCGGCATGGGCATCATGCGCGTTGAGTGCCCAGTCGCCGCGGCTGGGGCCGTCCTTGCTGCGGGCAAAGGAAGGTTATTGGTGGGACTCAGCTCGGCTGTGGTCCGACCACTTGAAGACCAGCCTATGCGCTGCTTCAAGTGTTTTGCGTTCGGCCACACCCGAGCCACGTGTCCCTCAAAGTTTGACTGGGGAGACACGTGCTACCAGTGCGGGCAAGAGGGACACAAGAGTGTCACCTGCCGCGCCACCACGCCACACTGCACGGCGTGTGCCGCCAGTGGCCGCCCCGCGGACCACAGGATGACGGGCAGGAGCTGCAAGCCCCCCGTGAGGAAGGGCATAGTGCCGGCGCAGGTTCGCCCTGTTGCCACCACCGCCGCCACCGTCGTCGCCGCTGCAGCTCCAGCGGCGGTTGCTGAGGAGGGGGGTGCGATGTCGGAATAATGTTTTCCGACTACCGCATCCTCCAGGCGAACACCAACCACTGCAGAGCGGCCCAGGACCTGCTGGTGCAGGCCATGGCTGAGTGGTTGGTGAACGTAGCGGTGGTCGCCGAGCCCTACTCGATCCCCGGCAGTTGGCTGGGTGACGAGGAGGGCTTGGTGGCACTAGCGGCGCGGTCTTCCACAGACTCCCCTCCCCTCTCGCTATTAGAGAGGGGACCGGGATACGTGGCCACCGCGTGGGGAGAGATAGCCCTCGTGGGCGTCTATTTCTCCCCAAACCGCCCTCTCCAGGATTTCGAGAACTATCTCGGAGTCCTGGCCGCCGTGGTCGGCAGGGCAGCGCCGCATCAGGTCTTCGTGCTGGGAGACTTGAACGCCAAGTCGGTGACCTGGGGCAACCCGGCCACCGACGCACGCGGGCGGGCGGTGGAAATGTGGGCTGCCTCGTCTGGACTCTCCCTCTTGAACAGAGGAAGTGTCCAGACATGCGTGCGGCGTCAGGGTGGCTCAATAGTGGACGTCACTTTCGCCACCCCTGCGTTAGCCGCGCGCGTGTTGAACTGGCGGGTGGACCTCGTGGAGACCATGTCGGACCACCGCTACATCCGGTTCGACATCTCCACGAGTGGCCCCGGTGAGATGCGGCCCCTCTCGGGGCGATCACCGTTCCCGCGGTGGGCCCTAACCCGCCTGGACAGGGAGGCAGCGGCGGAGGCGGCGTTCATCCAGGACTGGCTGTCGCCGCCTACCGCCGGCTTGGATGTGGACGCCGTAGCTGGGAAACTGAGGGAGTCTCTGACCGAGGTATGCAACTCTAGCATGCCTCGGTCTCGCCGACGACCACTACCAAAACGCGCCGTGTACTGGTGGTCGGTGGAGCTGGCGGGGCTTCGAGCAGCGTGTGTGGAGGCAAGGAGGGCCTATACGCGGAGCCGGCGGCGGCGTCGACGGGACCGGGCCGACGAGGACCACCTCTATGAACTATACATGGAGGCAAAAATGGTCCTCGATCGGGCCATCGCCGCCGCCAGAGACTCGGCGAGAGCCGAGCTGCTGGAGGGTCTCGACAACGACCCCTACGGAAGACCATATAAGGCGGCGCGCAACAAATTGCGCCCCTTTGGTCCCCCGGTTGCCGAGACCCTGGAGCCCGCATTTCTGGATGGGGTGGTTCAGTCCCTGTTCCCGTGCAGGGACAACAACTTCACCCCGCCAGTGATGGGCCCAGCACGAGCTATAGCCCCGCCAGACGACGAGGAAGAAGAGGAGGCCCCCTCTCCTGTCACGGAGTCGGAACTTGGCGCGGCGATTGTCCATATCCGCGCCAAGAAGACAGCTCCAGGCCCCGACGGCGTTCCCGCAAGGGTGGTGGCGATCGCTGCCACCCAAATGGAGGAGAGGTTTCGGGACCTCTTCAGCGCATGCCTTGCTTCTGGGAGGTTCCCGAAACCGTGGAAGGAGGGGCAGTTGTGCCTCCTTCGCAAGGAGGGCCGCCCCGCAGACTCCCCCTCGGCATACCGGCCCATCGTTCTGCTCGATGAGGTCGGCAAAATGTTCGAGGGGATAATCGCTGCGCGGTTAAAGGGCCATTTGCGCGGGATCGGGCCGGACTTGTCGGATGCTCAGTTCGGTTTTCGGGCTGAGCGTTCCACGGTGGACGCGCTGGCCTGCCTTAAGGGGCAGGCGAAGGAGGCGATGGAGGCAGGGGACGGATTGTTGGCTGTGTCATTCGACATAGCCAACGCCTTCAACTCCGTTCCCCACTCCACCATCCTAGAGGCGCTCCGATTCCACGGAGTGCCTCGATACCTGCGCAGTCTGCTGGCCAGCTACCTGGAGGATCGGGCGATCCTCCTGGTAAATAGGACTGGCCAAGTCCGGCGATACGCCGTTGAGGCCGGCGTTCCGCAGGGGTCAGTCATAGGACCTCTCCTCTGGAACGTCGGCTATGATTGGCTCCTGCGGGGAACTCTCCTCCGAGGAACGAGTGTCGTTTGCTACGCGGACGACACTCTCCTCACCGCCCGGGGGGGGAGTTTCAGGGAGGCGGCCAACTTGGCCTCGGCGGGCGGATCCTTGGTCGCGGGGAGGATCCGCCGCCTAGGTTTAACGGTGGCGCTGCTCAAGACCGAGGCCGTGTTCTTCCACGGACCTCGGCAGCGCCCCCCACCTGACGCCCACATCTTCGTGGAGGGCGTCAGAATCGAGGTCAAGGCCCAGATGAAATATCTGGGCCTTGTACTCGACAGCAGGTGGCGCTTCGGTCCGCATTTTAGCGGGCTGTCGTCGCGCCTGCTGAAGACCGCGGGCGCGCTCTCTTGGCTGCTTCCCAACCTGGGGGGGCCCAGCGCACGATGCCGGCAACTTTACGCCGGCATCTTAAAGAGTATGGCCCTCTACGGGGCGCCCATCTGGGAGGACTCCCTCCAAAGGAGGGAGAACGCCGCCGCCCTGCGGGCGCCCCAAAGGGCCATAGCCCAGCGGGTGGCGCGGGCCTACCGCACTGTGGGCTTCGCGGCAGCATGCGCTCTGGCCGGCACCCCACCTTGGGAACTCGAGGCGTGGGTGCTCGCCAGAGTGTATGAATGGACGGCGGGGCGGAGGGCGAGAGGAGAACGCCCCGCCCCGGAAAAGCGGGAAGCCGTCCGGCGGGAGGCGAGGGACGCCATCGTCGTCCATTGGACGACGGACCTCGCCACCGCAGCCTTCGGCCGCCGAACCCTCGACGCGATTGGGCCGGTCCTGCGAGACTGGCTCGAGCGGTCGCATGGGTTCCTCTCCTTCCGCCTGGTGCAGGTGCTGTCCGGACACGGTTGTTTCGGATCGTACCTGCACCGTATCGGGCGGGAGGAGACGCCGTCGTGTCACGACTGTGGCGCGGCGGAGGACACGGCGCAGCACACTCTCGAGGTGTGCCTGTCGTGGTCCGAGCCGCGCCGCAGTCTCACGGCGGCGATCGGAACGGACCTTTCGCTCCCCGGCTTGATCAACGCCATGCTGGGGGATGAGGGGTCCTGGGCGGCAGTCGCCTCCTTCTGCGAACACGTCATCTCGCAGAAGGAGGCGGCGGAGCGCGCGCGGGAGGAAGACCCTCTCGCGGCGCCGCTCCGAAGGCGGAGGAGGGGTCGAAGAAGACGTCAGTATGACAGTCATCTCCGACTCCTCCCAGGTGGAGGCCAGCAGGCAACGGGTGCGGGGGCACCCTCGCCTGTATTGCACAGGCCTCCACCAGTGTCGGACGGGAATGGCCAGGTGTTCCCGGCCATTCCCGTAGCCCCCCAGCCTGGGGGGCATGCGGGGCCCGCCAGCTAGGCGGGCATGCGCCGGGAGGGTTGTGGAAGTAAAGGATGAGCCGGTCTCCCATGGCCCTCCCATCACGGCGATGCGGGAACACCGCTGAGTTTTAGTGGGTATACTGCCACTCTGGCAGGGAGTCCCACATACTCCGTGCCGTCCCCCGACGAGCGGAGATGCGTAATGTCATTTCTCAGCGAAAAAAAAAAAAAAAAAAAAAAAAAAAAAGGTTAGGTTGGGGATCCCCCCACAGCTTATACGTCCTCGTCGTGATCCCCGGGCAACGCCGTGTCTGACCACCGTAACGGAGTGGCAGACCGGCGGCTAAAGTGAGCTGTGAATCGTAGATTTTTATGCGGACGTCTACGAATTTTAATTTTAACCTGATGAGTTCTAAACCGATGCGTGACGCCTCTGGGCGATTCATTTCGAATCGTTCTTCCCAGGGCGGTACAAACGGCCCTTCTCAGGGCCCACCCAACGGCCCTTCTCAGGGCCAATCAAACGGCCCTTCTCAGGGCCACGCCGGCGACGCTATGGCGTCGGAAGCTGACCGCGCACCGTCTGCGGCCAGCTTGTTTAGCAGGCCAGACGAGTTGTCGGACTCCGACGACTCCAGCATGGACGCGTCGGCGGCTGAAAGCGGCTGCCTCAAAAGGAAAGGGGCCGATCTGAGGCTCGGGTCCGAGGGCTCCTCGGAGTCGGCCAGAAGCAAGCCGAAGAGGAAGGTTAAGTCCAAAAAGGCCTCGACTTCCTCTACCCACGAAGTGGGCTTGGTGGACGCCGAGCGCCAGCTAGATCTAGCTAGAAGGGCGCAACTCCAGCAAGACCTGGAGGAGAGGGTCGCTGCGAAGGAGCGCCAGGCGCAAATCGCCAGGTCGAGGTCTGGCTATGGTGCATCAAGTGTGCTGTATGCCGACCACTCCCTGGCGGAACTGGAGCGCATGGCGCAGGAGGACAAGGAGGAGGTCTTGGAGGTCGCCTCAAAGTCCTCCAACTTGAAGGGGACCTTCCAGAAGGCCCTCAAATGCCGGGCCGCCAGCTTGCACGGCATTGTCCTGGAGCTGGTGAAGCGGACGGCCACGGACGAGACGCGGCAGCTGCAGGCAAGGGTGGATCGCCTGCAAGCGGACAACAGCCAGCTTCACCAGAAGCTGGCTGAGGCCACGGCCCGGCCTGCCCAACCTGGTACCCCGGGTCCGGCAGTAGGAGGCTCCTCCTCCTCCCCTTCCAACCTTGAGGATATAATCCGCAAGGTTGTCATGGAGGAGAGGGCCTTCACCAGAGCCTGCTTCGCAGGCATCGAGGACCGGCTCTTGCCGGAAAGGCGGCTCCGACCGCCGCTAGCGGCGGATAAGAGTCCACCATCGAAGGAGCCGGAACCTGTGCCTCTAGCAGGCTCGGCATCGTGTGCGCAGCCCCAGGCCGCGAAGCCCTCCAAGGGCAAGGGCAAAGGAAAGGGCAAGAGGACCATGGTGGCTCCTCAAACCCCCACCACAAGTGCGGAGGGAGCGTCTGGGTCGTCTGCCACCCCAGCAGCCACCCAGAAGTCGCAGGAGGAAGACGCCCTTCTTCCCTCCACCACCCCGTCCAACCAGTCGTGGACGGAAGTGGTCAGGAGGGGAAAGAAGGGTAAAAAGTCGGCCTCCAAGCCCGCTGCGACTGCTCCCGCAGCCAAAAGGGCTCCAGCCGGCGGGAGGAAGCTAGCTCCTCCCAAAACCGCGGCCGTCGTGGTGACCATCACCCCGGAGGCCGTGGAGCGGGGCGAGACGTACGAGTCCGTCCTAAGACGGGCTCGTACCAATGCTGATCCCACGCAGCTGGGGATCAGCAACATCACGTGCCGCCGAACCCTAACCGGGGCTCGAATTTTCGAGTTCTCGGGGGAAACACGCGGCACAAATGCGGACCTCTTCGCAACAAAGTTGCAAGAGGTCATCGCGGATGCGGCAACGGTCGTCAGGCCCGTTAAGACCGCAGCCTTGGAGGTGGCCGATCTGGAGGATTCGGTCACCAAGGAGGATGTGGTGGCGGCCGTTGCTGCGGCTGGAGGCTGCGACGCTGGCGCGGTAAAAGGCGGAGCCATCAGGCCCGGGCGCCGCGGCATGGGCATCATGCGCGTTGAGTGCCCAGTCGCCGCGGCTGGGGCCGTCCTTGCTGCGGGCAAAGGAAGGTTATTGGTGGGACTCAGCTCGGCTGTGGTCCGACCACTTGAAGACCAGCCTATGCGCTGCTTCAAGTGTTTTGCGTTCGGCCACACCCGAGCCACGTGTCCCTCAAAGTTTGACTGGGGAGACACGTGCTACCAGTGCGGGCAAGAGGGACACAAGAGTGTCACCTGCCGCGCCACCACGCCACACTGCACGGCGTGTGCCGCCAGTGGCCGCCCCGCGGACCACAGGATGACGGGCAGGAGCTGCAAGCCCCCCGTGAGGAAGGGCATAGTGCCGGCGCAGGTTCGCCCTGTTGCCACCACCGCCGCCACCGTCGTCGCCGCTGCAGCTCCAGCGGCGGTTGCTGAGGAGGGGGGTGCGATGTCGGAATAATGGTTTCCGACTACCGCATCCTCCAGGCGAACACCAACCACTGCAGAGCGGCCCAGGACCTGCTGGTGCAGGCCATGGCTGAGTGGTTGGTGAACGTAGCGGTGGTCGCCGAGCCCTACTCGATCCCCGGCAGTTGGCTGGGTGACGAGGAGGGCTTGGTGGCACTAGCGGCGCGGTCTTCCACAGACTCCCCTCCCCTCTCGCTATTAGAGAGGGGACCGGGATACGTGGCCGCCGCGTGGGGAGAGATAGCCCTCGTGGGCGTCTATTTCTCCCCAAACCGCCCTCTCCGGGACTTCGAGAACTATCTCGGAGTCCTGGCCGCCGTGGTCGGCAGGGCGGCGCCGCGTCAGGTCTTCGTGCTGGGAGACTTGAACGCCAAGTCGGTGACCTGGGGCAACCCGGCCACCGACGCACGCGGGCGGGCGGTGGAGATGTGGGCTGCCTCCTCTGGACTCTCCCTCTTGAACAGAGGAAGCGTCCAGACATGCGTGCGGCGTCAGGGTGGCTCAATAGTGGACGTCACTTTCGCCACCCCTGCGTTAGCCGCGCGCGTGTTGAACTGGCGGGTGGACCTCGTGGAGACCATGTCGGACCACCGCTACATCCGGTTCGACATCTCCACGAGTGGCCCCGGTGAGATGCGGCCCCTCTCGGGGCGATCACCGTTCCCGCGGTGGGCCCTAACCCGCCTGGACAGGGAGGCAGCGGCGGAGGCGGCGTTCATCCAGGACTGGCTGTCGCCGCCTACCGCCGGCTTGGATGTGGACGCCGTAGCGGGGCAGCTGAGGGAGTCTCTGACCGAGGTATGCAACTCTAGCATGCCTCGGTCTCGCCGACGACCACTACCCAAACGCGCCGTGTACTGGTGGTCGGTGGAGCTGGCGGGGCTTCGAGCAGCGTGTGTGGGGGCAAGGAGGGCCTATACGCGGAGCCGGCGGCGGCGTCGACGGGACCGGGCCGACGAGGACCACCTCTATGAGCTATACATGGAGGCAAAAATGGTCCTCGATCGGGCCATCGCCGCCGCCAGAGACGCGGCGAGAGCCGAGCTGCTGGAGGGTCTCGACAACGACCCCTACGGGCGACCATATAAGGCGGCGCGAAACAAATTGCGCCCCTTTGGTCCCCCGGTTGCCGAGACCCTGGAGCCCGCGTTTCTGGATGGGGTGGTTCAGTCCCTGTTCCCGTGCAGGGACAACAACTTCACCCCGCCAGTGATGGGCCCATCACGAGCTATAGCCCCGCCAGACGACGAGGAAGAAGAGGAGGCCCCCCCTCCTGTCACGGAGTCGGAACTTGGCGCGGCGATTTTCCATATCCGCGCCAAGAAGACAGCTCCAGGCCCCGACGGCGTTCCCGCAAGGGTGGTGGCGATCGCTGCCACCCAAATGGAGGAGAGGTTTCGGGACCTCTTCAGCGCATGCCTTGCTTCTGGGAGGTTCCCGAAACCGTGGAAGGAGGGGCAGTTGTGCCTCCTTCGCAAGGAGGGCCGCCCCGCAGACTCCCCCTCGGCATACCGGCCCATCGTTCTGCTCGATGAGGTCGGCAAAATGTTCGAGGGGATAATCGCTGCGCGGTTAAAGGGCCATTTGCGCGGGATCGGGCCGGACTTGTCGGATGCTCAGTTCGGTTTTCGGGCTGAGCGTTCCACGGTGGACGCGCTGGCCTGCCTTAAGGGGCAGGCGAAGGAGGCGATGGAAGCAGGGGACGGATTGTTGGCTGTGTCATTCGACATAGCCAACGCCTTCAACTCCGTTCCCCACTCCACCATCCTAGAGGCGCTCCGATTCCACGGAGTGCCTCGATACCTGCGCAGTCTGCTGGCCAGCTACCTGGAGGATCGGGCGATCCTCCTGGTGAATAGGACTGGCCAAGTCCGGCGGTACGCCGTTGAAGCCGGCGTTCCGCAGGGGTCAGTCATAGGACCTCTCCTCTGGAACGTCGGCTATGATTGGCTCCTGCGGGGAACTCTCCTCCGAGGCACGAGTGTCGTTTGCTACGCGGACGACACTCTCCTCACCGCCCGGGGGGGGAGTTTCAGGGAGGCGGCCAACTTGGCCTCGGCGGGCGGATCCTTGGTCGCGGGGAGGATCCGCCGCCTAGGTTTAACGGTGGCGCTGCACAAGACCGAGGCCGTGTTCTTCCACGGACCTCGGCAGCGCCCCCCACCTGACGCCCACATCTTCGTGGAGGGCGTCAGAATCGAGGTCAAGGCCCAGATGAAATATCTGGGCCTTGTACTCGACAGCAGGTGGCGCTTCGGTCCGCATTTTAGCGGGCTGTCGTCGCGCCTGCTGAAGACCGCGGGCGCGCTGTCTTGGCTGCTTCCCAACCTGGGGGGGCCCAGCGCACGATGCCGGCAACTTTACGCCGGCATCTTAAAGAGTATGGCCCTCTACGGGGCGCCCATCTGGGAGGACTCCCTCCACAGGAGGGAGAACGCCGCCGCCCTGCGGGCGCCCCAAAGGGCCATAGCCCAGCGGGTGGCGCGGGCCTACCGCACGGTGGGCTTCGCGGCAGCATGCGCTCTGGCCGGCACCCCACCTTGGGAACTCGAGGCGTGGGTGCTCGCCAGAGTGTATGAATGGACGGCGGGGCGGAGGGCGAGAGGAGAACGCCCCGCCCCGGAAGAGCGGGAAGCCGTCCGGCGGGAGGCGAGGGACGCCATCGTCGTCCATTGGACGACGGACCTCGCCACCGCAGCCTTCGGCCGCCGAACCCTCGACGCGATTGGGCCGGTCCTGCGAGACTGGCTCGAGCGGTCGCATGGGTTCCTCTCGTTCCGCCTGGTGCAGGTGCTGTCCGGACACGGTTGTTTCGGATCGTACCTGCACCGTATCGGGCGGGAGGAGACGCCGTCGTGTCACGACTGTGGCGCGGCGGAGGACACGGCGCAGCACACTCTCGAGGTGTGCCCGTCGTGGTCCGAGCCGCGCCGCAGTCTCACGGCGGCGATCGGAACGGACCTTTCACTCCCCGGCTTGATCAACGCCATGCTGGGGGATGAGGGGTCCTGGGCGGCAGTCGCCTCCTTCTGCGAACACGTCATCTCCCAGAAGGAGGCGGCGGAGCGCGCGCGGGAGGAAGACCCTCTCGCGGCGCCGCTCCGAAGGCGGAGGAGGGGTCGAAGAAGACGTCAGTATGACAGTCATCTCCGACTCCTCCCAGGTGGAGGCCAGCAGGCAACGGGTGCGGGGGCACCCTTGCCTGTATTGCACAGGCCTCCATCAGTGTCGGACGGGAATGGCCAGGTGTTCCCGGCCATTCCCGTAGCCCCCCAGCCTGGGGGGCATGCGGGGCCCGCCAGCTAGGCGGGCATGCGCCGGGAGGGTTGTGGAAGTAAAGGATGAGCCGGTCTCCCATGGCCCTCCCATCACGGCGATGCGGGAACACCGCTGAGTTTTAGTGGGTATACTGCCACTCTGGCAGGGAGTCCCACATACTCCGTGTCGTCCCCCGACGAGCGGAGATGCGTAATGTCATTTCTCAGCGAAAAAAAAAAAAAAAAAAAAAAAAAAAAAGGTTAGGTTAGGTTAGGTTAGGTTTTTTTTTTTTTTTTTTTTTTTTTTTTTTTTTTTTTTTTTTTTTCCTTCTACCTCCAACGTAATCGGAGCCTATCTTTGCTGTTTTTACTTTCATACCAGTTCTCGCTTTATTTCTTCTCGCACTTTCATTCAGCATACTTTGTCTTTCTTACATTCGTCATCATTCTGCCATTTAAGGGTAGGACGCCCTTCTACTTTCCCTATTCTTTGACTATTCCTTTTTCTTTTTATTTCGGGTATAACTCATGACACAGGTTTATTTATTGTCTTTTACAATAGTTCTTATGCTAGCTTATTTCTAATTCTTATTTCTATTACATGATTGTTCTTACAGTAGTTCTTAAATTAACTTATTTCTATTTTCTACTACTATTACATGTTGTTTACAATTTCTTACATCTATCTTATAAATCTACTTTCAGTTTCTTAAGACTACTGCTATTTCCTATTTCTTAATACTAGTGTACAATTTCTAGATATGGGCCCTTGGAAATTTATCTGCTGTTTTTACGCTTCTTTATAATTTCATTTATGCCTATAGTTTTCAATGCTTGACCCTAATATCGTCTATAATATTATGCAAGCATCGTTTTCTTAATTACTTTTATTTCTCTTAATCACTCTTTCACATATTTTTGCGCAATATTCCAACATCAACTCTCTCTTCTTGCTCTTCATAATGGGCCACATATTTTCTGCATCCAATTTGGTGTCGAGCATTTGCTCGGCCTCGAGCCTCTCTTTGTCAAAGACTGGGCAATTGAACAATATATGTGACACCGTCTCAGCAGTTTCAGGATCGCAGATGCATGACGGGCTCGCCTTGCACTTGAAACGATTCAAGTATTCCGAGAACCCGCCATGCCCCGTCATAATCTGAGTGGTTATGCTGCTTATTTTGCATTTCCTGACTATCCTGTAGGCCGCCACCGCGTCCGGGAAAAACATTTTGGTGATGGAAGCAGTTTCTCCGGAGGTGTATCTTTGGTTCCATACGTCAAGCGTTGCCGTTCGGATGCATCGCTTGACGTACGAAACCGGACACAAGTCGTAGTCGGGCTTTCGTTTGGAACCCTCAGCAGCCTCTTTGGCTAGTTCGTCGGCCCTCTCATTGCCTTGCAGTCCCACATGGGCTTTGATCCAGAACAAGGTGACAGCCTTGTCCTGGACCGACGCTGACCTCAAGTTGGCCCTTGTCTCTACTGCCAGGGGGTGGTGTCGGTCGTAGTTTTGCACGGTTTGGAGGGCCGCCATGGAGTCACTGAAGATTCCAAACGATTTTGCGCTGTGCTTTAGTATCTCCCTCGTAGCGACGCATATCGCCAGAAGCTCAGCCTGGTAAACGGTGGAGTAGTGTGGGAGAGCAAGTTTGAGAGCTTTGGTTTCGGCGTCACCATTCCAAATGGATAGTGCCGCTCCAACCTTGCCCCCAATCTTGCTCCCGTCCGTAAAGATACGAACTTCATGTTCGCTCTGGGCATCTAGTTGCTCTTGGTTTACCAGGCTTACGAGCTCCAGCTCAGCGCGCTCCGAGGGGTGAGGAGCCTCCATTGCCGAGGCGGTTCGCTCGACAATCCTGTCGCCAAGTGCTGGCTGAGGCACCCCTCTCCTGGCCTCATATAGCGAAGCCGCTTCGCGGACTCGCAGGTCGAGAGGTAGTATCCCAGCCAGCACCAGCGCAGAGTTCAAGGAAATTGTCCGGTATCCTTTGCACAACTTCTGTGCAATACCGCGCTGAACCGCTCCCAACTGCTTCCTGATACCTAGCTTCTCGACGGCCTGGGCCCATACGCTGGCGGCGTACAGGATGACTGGTTCAACGGTGGCCACATATATTATCCTGATGACTTCCGGGTGAAGCCCCCAGCTGGTCTTTGCTGCCCTGGTTAGCTGCTTGTGGATATCTATTGCCCTTCGGCACACATTTGCGACGTGCGCGTTGAATGTCAGCTGCCTGTCGACGGTGACACCCAGGATTTTGATCTCGTTGGACATGGCAATGTCGATCCCGCCCATGCTCAGGCGCGGGGTGTCGTATTTCAGTTTGCGCGTTATTATCATCGCATTGGTTTTTTGCGGGGCAAATTTGAGTTTGTTTTGAACGCCCCACGCCCGAACACGTTCGAGAGCGGCATTGGCACGTCCCTCGATCTCCAAAGCAGTGTCACCATCGAAGACCAGCACTACGTCGTCTGCAAAGGCCTGGCAATAGACATCCCCAGCCTCCAAGTTCTTTAGGAGCGGGTCCAGTACCAGGTTCCACAAGATTGGCCCCCCAATAGAACCCTGGACACAGCCCTTGCTTGTTGCCTTACAGTGCTCTTCACCTGCGTACCTGACCCTGACCAATCGGTTCTTAAGATAGCTGTCGATGACCCTCCTCAAGCCGACAGGACACTGTTCCTCAGCCAGACGGACTCTTATGGCTGGCCACCATGCGCTGTCGAAGGCTCCCTCTATGTCCAATGATACTAGGACTGTTATTTTCTTTTGTTCCAGCTTTCCGCGTATGTGTTTCATTAGTGCATAGAGGGAGTCCTCAGTGCTCTTCTGGGGCATGAATCCATACTGGCGAGTACTCATCCTAGGGATTAGGTGAAACTTGAGGCGGGCCACCAACATCTTCTCGTAGATTTTACCTAAGATAGGCAAAAGGCCGATTGGTCTGTACGCCTTTGGAGCACTGTAGTCGGTTTTCCCAGGCTTCTTTAAAATTATTACTGTCGCTTCTTTCCAGATTTCGGGGAAGAGGTGGCATCTCAGACATCCATTGAGAAGAGCCAAGGCTATCTCAGGGGAAGCTCTAATGGCCTGGCAGCAAATGTCGGCGGTGAAACCATCAACTCCTGGTGCTTTTTTGGCATTAAAAGACCCGCACGCTGCCATCAGCTCGACCCTCGTGAATGGTGGTTCACATGGATCATCTTGCCAATCAGCATTCACGGTGTCGGCCTTTTCTCTGGTGAGGCGGTGGCAGGTGCTGTCGGAGCCTGAGTGGTCTTCCGGGTAGAAGGTTTCCGCTAGTAACTGAACCGACCCTTTTGCGTCCAGTACCTCCCCGTCCTTTACCAGTGGCTGGTCCTCTCCTCTTCCCTTGGTTCTTCCTATCACCCGGTAAATGCCTTCCCAAACCCCTTCTTTATCCTGTCTTGTGCAGAAGTTTTTCCAGCTCTCGATTTCGGCTTTGGCTGCCTCCTTCTCATACTCAACTTTCTTTTTCAGGTACTCTTCGACGACCTTCGATCTCCGGGCTGGTGCAGCACTCCTGACTCTGCGTTTTCTGGTGGCGACCTCCTTCTTCATCGCCTCAAGCTTCTCGGACCACCACGGCAAGGTGAGTATTTCTTTTACTTTGGTTAGGTTAGGTTAGGTTAGGTTAGGTTAGGTTAGGTTAGGTTGAGAGTTCGAGCATCGTCGGTCACAGCTCCGCGAGGTCCTGGTGACGGAATGGCGGAACAGGCTTCTGTGCCCTACTGCCGGACTCGCTACCGTCGAGGCGATCCGACCAGTGCTCGGCGAATGGCTCGGGAGGAGGCATGGCTCTCTGTCGTTTCGGGCGACGCAGGTGCTTTCGGGGCATGGCTGCTTCGGGAAGTACCTGTGTCGCATAGGCAGGGAGCCGGACGCTCAGTGCCATCACTGCGTCCACTGTCGGGAGGACACGGCGTGGCACACACTGGCAGAGTGTGTCGCATGGGAGGAGCCGCGCCGTGCCCTCGTATCAGTAGTCGGAGCCGACTTGTCGCTACCGGCCATCGCTCGTTCTATGGCCGGGGGCGCCGAGTCGTGGGATGCAGTGATCTCCTTCTGTGAAACGGTGATTTCGCAGAAGGAGGCTGCGGAAAGGGAGAGGGAGATTGAAACCACACTCCCGATCCGCAGCAGGCGAACTAGGCGTCGGCGGAGGGCGGACAACGCCCTCTTCCAGCCCCCGTAAATAGGTCCGGAGGGACGGCGGACTCGGGGACGTCCGCCGCCCCTCATCCAGCAGGACCCGAGGCGGCGGCGCGTAGTGTTCCACGCGCGCCCCTAATGGACGTCGCGGGGGGAGTTTCACACCTCACTCCCCCCGCGGGCCTGAGGTGGCCCGCAAAGGCAGGCCGGCACTAGCCGGGGATCGTGGAAGGCGCACAAGTTCCCATGATCCCCGGTCCAAGTGTGGGAAGGGAACACCGGGGTGGTTTTTAGTCAGTAAGAGTCTGACAGACCCCTCCGCCCGCCCCGGGCGGAGGACATCCATGAGGATTTTCCACCCCGGAACAAAAAAAAAAAAAAAAAAAAAAGGTTAGGTTAGGTTAGGTTAGGTTAGGTTAGGTTAGGTTAGGTTTTTTTTTTTTTTTTTTTTTTTTTTTTTTTTTTTTTTTTTTTTTTTTTTTTATTCTTCTACCTCCAACGTAATCGGAGCCTATCTTCGCTGTTTTTACTTTCATACCAGTTCTCGCTTTATTTCTTCTCGCACTTTCATTCAGCATACTTTGTCTTTCTTACATTCGTCATCATTCTGCCATTTAAGGGTAGGACGCCCTTCTACTTTCCCTATTCTTTGACTATTCCTTTTTCTTTTTATTTCGGGTATAAGTCATGACACAGGTTTATTTATTGTCTTTTACAATAGTTCTTATGCTAGCTTATTTCTATTTCTTATTTCTATTACATGGTTGTTCTTACAGTAGTTCTTAAATTAACTTATTTCTATTTTCTACTACTATTACATGTTGTTTACAATTTCTTACATCTATCTTATAAATCTAGTTACAGTTTCTTAAGACTACTGCTATTTCCTATTTCTTAATACTAGTGTACAATTTCTAAATATGGGCCCTTGGAAATTTATCTGCTGGTTTTACGTTTCTTTATAATTTCATTTATACCTATAGTTTTCAATGCTTGACCCTAATATCATCTATAATATTATGCAAGCATCGTTTTCTTAAATACTTTTATTTCTCTCAATCACTCTTTCACATATTTTGACGCAATATTCCAACATCAACTCTCTCTTTTTGCTCTTCATAATGGGCCACATATTTTCTGCATCCAATTTGGTGTCGAGCATTTGCTCGGCCTCAAGCCTCTCCTTGTCAAAGACTGGGCAATTGAACAATATATGTGGCACCGTCTCAGCAGTCTCAGGATCGCAGATGCATGACGGGCTCGCCTTGCACTTGAAACGATTCAAGTATTCCGAGAACCCGCCATGCCCCGTCATAAGCTGAGTGGTTATGTTGCTAATTTTGCATTTCCTGACTATCCTGTAGGCCGCCACCGCGTCCGGGAAAAACATTTTGGTGATGGAAGCAGTTTCTCCGGAGGTGTATCTTTGGTTCCATACGTCAAGCGTTGCCGTTCGGATGCATCGCTTGACGTACGAAACCGGACACAAGTCGTAGTCGGGCTTTCGTTTGGAACCCTCAGCAGCCTCTTTGGCTAGTTCGTCGGCCCTCTCATTGCCTTGCAGTCCCACATGGGCTTTGATCCAGAACAAGGTGACAGCCTTGTCCTGGACCGACGCTGACCTCAAGTTGGCCCTTGTCTCTACTGCCAGGGGGTGGTGTCGGTCGTAGTTTTGCACGGTTTGGAGGGCCGCCATGGAGTCACTGAAGATTCCAAACGATTTTGCGCTGTACTTTAGTATCTCCCTCGTAGCGACGCATATCGCCAGAAGCTCAGCCTGGTAAACGGTGGAGTAGTGTGGGAGAGCAAGTTTGAGAGCTTTGGTTTCCGTGTCACCATTCCAAATGGATAGTGCCGCTCCTACCTTGCCCCCAATCCTGCTCCCGTCAGTAAAGATACGAACTTCATGTTCGCTCTGGGCGTCTAGTTGCTCTTGGTTTACCAGGCTTACGAGCTCCAGCTCAGCGCGCTCCGAGGGGTGAGGAGCCTCCATTGCCGAGGCGGTTCGCTCGACTATCCTGTCGCCAAGTGCTGGCTGAGGCACCCCTCTCCTGGCCTCGTATAACGTAGCCGCTTCGCGGACTCGCAGGTCGAGAGGTAGTATCCCAGCCAGCACTAGCGCAGAGTTCAAGGAGATTGTACGGTACCCTTTACACAGCTTCTGTGCAATACCGCGCTGAACCGCTCCCAACTGCTTCCTGATACCTAGCTTCTCGACGGCCTGGGCCCATACGCTGGCGGCGTACAGGATGACTGGTTCAACGGTGGCCACATATATTATCCTGATGACTTCCGGGCGAAGCCCCCAGCTGGTCTTTGCTGCCCTGGTTAGCTGCTTGTGGATGTCTATTGCCCTTCGGCACACATTTGCGACGTGCGCGTTGAATGTCAGCTGCCTGTCGACGGTGACACCCAGGATTTTGATCTCGTTGGACATGGCAATGTCGATCCCGCCCATGCTCAGGCGCGGGGCGTCGTATTTCAATTTGCGCGTTATTATCATCGCATTGGTTTTTTGCGGGGCAAATTTAAGTTTGTTTTGAACGCCCCACGCCCGAACACGTTCGAGAGCGGCATTGGCACGTCCCTCGATCTCCAAAGCAGTGTCACCATCGAAGACCAGCACTACGTCGTCTGCAAAGGCCTGGCAATAGACATCCCCAGCCTCCAAGTTCTTTAGGAGCGGGTCCAGTACCAGGTTCCACAAGATTGGCCCCCCAATAGAGCCCTGGACACAGCCCTTGCTTGTTGCCTTACAGTGCTCTTCACCTGCGTACCTGACCCTGACCAATCGGTTCTTAAGATAGCTGTCGATGACCCTCCTCAAGCCGACAGGACACTGTTCCTCAGCCAGACGGACTCTTATGGCTGGCCACCATGCGCTGTCGAAGGCTCCCTCTATGTCCAATGATACTAGGACTGTTATTTTCTTTTGTTCCAGCTTACCGCGTATGTGTTTCATTAGTGCATAGAGGGAGTCCTCAGTGCTCTTCTGGGGCATGAATCCGTACTGGCGAGTACTCATCCTAGGGATTAGGTGAAACTTGAGGCGGGCCACCAACATCTTCTCGTAGATTTTACCTAAGATAGGCAAAAGGCCGATTGGTCTGTACGCCTTTGGAGCACTGTAGTCGCTTTTCCCAGGCTTCTTTAAGATTATTACGGTCGCTTCTTTCCAGATTTCGGGGAAGAGGTGGCATCTCAGGCATCCATTGAGGAGAGCCAAGGCTATCTCGGGGGAAGCTCTAATGGCCTGGCAGCAAATGTCGGCGGTGAAACCATCAACTCCTGGTGCTTTTTTGGCGTTAAAAGACCCGCACGCTGCCATCAGCTCGACCCTCGTGAATGGTGGTTCACATGGATCATCTTGCCAATCAGCATTCACGGTGTCGGCCTTTTCTCTGGTGAGGCGGTGGCAGGTGCTGTCGGAGCCTGAGTGGTCTTCCGGGTAGAAGGTTTCCGCTAGTAACTGAACCGACCCTTTTGCGTCCAGTACCTCCCCGTCCTTTACCAGTGGCTGGTCCTCTCCTCTTCCCTTGGTTCTTCCTATCACCCGGTAAATGCCTTCCCAAACCCCTTCTTTATCCTGTCTTGTGCAGAAGTTTTTCCAGCTCTCGATTTCGGCTTTGGCTGCCTCCTTCTCATACTCAACTTTCTTTTTCAGGTACTCTTCGACGACCTTCGATCTCCGGGCTGGTGCAGCACTCCTGACTCTGCGTTTTCTGGTGGCGACCTCCTTCTTCATCGCCTCAAGCTTCTCGGACCACCACGGCAAGGTGAGTATTTCTTTTACTTTTTTCTTAGGTATTGATGAAGCGCATGCTTCGTTTATTAATTTAGAATATAAGCTGGTTAATGTGTTTAGTTGATAAGTTGTGTGTAATTTGTCTATTTCTATTTTGTTAATGTTATTTGTCTGCATTAATTGGCCGAGTTTCTCACGAAACTCGGACCAATTTGCTTTTTTTGTATTGTAGATTCTGGTAGTTCTATTAATTTGGATGCCTTTGCTTCTTTTTAATTTTATGTCAAAAACAATGCCGTTGTGATCCGAGCTCGTAAGGCCCTCGTCTACTTTCCAGTTGCCCACCAGATCCAGAATGTCTGTGGAACACGCAGTGATATCTACATGGCTGCAGTAGCGTATCCCGCCTCTGGTCGTGTCGAAGGTCGGGATTTCCCCTCTGTTCAGTATGTTGAGGTCCAGCTCGCCGAGAACTCCAGACACTTCTTCGCCCCTGCGATCGATGGACAGACTTCCCCACCAGGTACTTTTTGCGTTTGCATCTCCCCCAAGAACCCACATTCTGGAGCCAACCGCTTCCTCGACGCGTTTGAGGTGCTCCAGGTATGGTCCAATTGGCTGGTCCGGCTCAAAATAGAAGGAGACCAGCGTGATCTTCCAGGCACTGGTTCGGATCCCCACCACGGTGATGTTGTTCGTGGTGAGTTTCGGGTGCTGTTCTACTATAAGGTCTTGATCGAAGACCGCTATTGCGGCCTTAACAGTCCCGTCTCCTATGTCAGTGCTCTGGAAGATCCGAACGCCCTTGTGACTCCTCATCGCCTTCGCCCCGCCCACATATGGTTCCTGGAGGAGAGCAACGGCGACGCCGCGCTTTACCGCTTCGATCAGAAGCTCGTTCGTCGCTAGTTTTTTCCTCTGGAGGTTGGCCTGTACCAGTCTGTAGGGGTTTGGGTTGCCCCGGGTGCCCTTAGCAATAGGCTACCGTCGATCGTGCGATAACGTCCCACTTGCGGCGAGTCGGACACTCCGAGCTGAAGGCGTTGTGACCGACGTCCCCGAGCTTGGCTCTTGTGCAGTTCTGGCACTTCGGCGGCACCCCCGTTAGAAAGTCGGCACATTCCGACCTCAGGTGCGGGCCGCCGCAGTGACTGCACAAGTCATCCGCTTCCTTGCAAAATCGTCTGCCATGCCCGTAGCCCAAACAGCGCGTGCACTGTACCAACGGGGTTTGGTCCTCCACCCTTACCCGCTGGAGGTCCACGTGCAGGCATCCGACTTCTGTTGCCCGTCTCCATATAATTGGCGAGACGGCGACCACAACGTGACAGGTGTGTGGGTTTCTAGTCCTTCTCCGGAAC
Source organism: Dicycla oo (assembly GCA_948252095.1). NCBI lineage: Eukaryota > Metazoa > Arthropoda > Insecta > Lepidoptera > Noctuidae > Dicycla > Dicycla oo. The sequence continues at coordinate 10,990 of CAOCOZ010000016.1, read as the reverse complement.
TTCACCACCACCCTGTCCTCCTCCTTGTCGAGGTTGCGAAAGATGTCCCTGTTCTGGTTTCTCAATGCTTTTAGAACGTCCTCGTCCGAGTTTGCTGAGAGGACGCTCCTGAGGACCAGCAACGGGTCCTTGTTTCTCACCTCCTCGACATGGAGGTCCTGGTTTGCTTGTGTCAACTTGCCTTTCAGCTTGTCCCTTTCTTCGGTGGTTTCAAAGCCCATTATTACCTTTCTATCTTTCGCCTTCCTCACTTTTTCCACCTTGATCCAGCCTTCTTTTGCGTTAACTGCCTTCCGTACTTTGTCAAGCACTTCGTCCCCAGTTTCTGTCTCGTCTTTTGAGGTGACCACGATTGAGTGCAGCGTACTTCTCATAGGTATCGATTTTCCACTGTGGGTCGCGGTCACTCTAGCGTACGTCATGGCAGTGGCACTGTTCTCAACGGACTCAGCGTGCCTCTCGAGTGCTGCTTTCAGCTCCTCCATGCTCTTAGCGTGGGTCTCCAGCAGCATCGAGTGGCTCTTTATCTGAGCCTCGAGTTGGTGATTTTGGCTTGCTTCAAGGCTTGTGTAGGTGAGGTCGGCTGCCGTACTTTCGGGGCGTGTGTTCCCCTCAGACCCCACTCCTTTATTTTTTGTGGCCTTTTCCGCCTCCTTCACTAACTGAAACAGCCGATCCAGCGCCTCGATTACTCCTGCTCTTATCTCGTTTTTCGTGTTCCGCGAGGTGCCGAGCAGAACTTTTGCCTTTGTAAGGCAGGCCCTCGCTTCAGCCGAACGGTCCGCGTAGTGAGGTTTCGGCGGCGAGTGCGTCTGTATCAGTTTCGCTAGTGGGGGCTGTGATGTCGGTTTAGCAGGGCCAGCCTGCACCGTCTTAGCTACTATCGGGGGCGTTACGTCCGCGTTTGAGGGCCCCGCGGCCTCTGACTCTCCGACGCTGCGTCTGACGTTCGGGGGCGACGTCATCTGCTTTGGTGACTTCTCACCATCTACAGGCCTCGCCTTAATTGGGGTTCTGATGCCAATCATGTTGGAGGTTTGCGTCAGTTCGTAAAGTCAATAAAATAAAGGTAAAAGTGTATAATAATTAAGAGTAAAAACAATTCTTATGACTATAGAAGTCTTAAGCGCGTCTCAACTCTTCATAGAGTTGTCGCTGTCGGTCCTTCGTTCAAAAGAACGGGTCAAACAAGGAAAACGTGCAAAAAACACAAAAAAAAAATCCTTGAGAGTCAATATACAGTCACAATGTAGAGCGATTTCCGCCCAGACTCTATGTAGAGCCGTTTTGCTAAGTCCAGTAGATAGCTCGCGACGAGCCCTCTCTAATGACCCCAAACACGGAGGAATTACCCCAAGGGGTTCCGGAGATATTCAAGTTTAAAAAATTTGGTTTTTTCCAAGATGGCGGCCGAAATGTGGTTACAAGAGGTTATCTCCGGAACCACCGGTCCAAAAACCTCGGTGTTTGGGCTCTCCGCACTTGGCTCGGTGCGACCAATCCACCGAAACAGTTTTCAGGCTGAAAAAAGTTGTCCCCCGCAAAACGCCTGAAAAGTACCTCATCCGATAGGCTTCAGCCTGTTATTGAAGACAGTGAAAATCCCGTTGCTCTACGACACCCCGTTCCGGAGATATCGGTGTTTAAATAAAAGTAAAGATGGCGGCACAGCTGTCAAAGTCACTTTCTAACAGGTGATATCTCCGCCTCGGGAAGCCGCAGAACACCCGAGTTTGGACTCTATTAACTTGGCCTGGGCTCTACTGTCTGCTGAAACCGCTTTCAGGACCTCGAGAATTTTCAGCCTCTAGTCGCCTGAAAAACAGAGGTAAGGAAGACCAGGAGCCCCCAAGCCTATAGCCGAAAACCGCAACTTCCTGGGACCTTCGGTTCAGGAGTATCTGCGGTTCAAAACTAAACAAGATGGCCGCCGAGCTGTCAAACGTCGATTAAAAATGCCCGTAACTTCTGAACCCTTCGTCGCAGATGGGCGGGGTTTTGGGTATACAGCTCGGCGTCACTTCAGGTACCTCCCAAAAGCAGTTTCAGCGACAAAAAATTAAAAGCCCTGAAATAGGCTGAAAACCAAGTATACTTAAAATAGCCTAAAAGCTACTGGCCGGAGTGAAAAGATGAGTGTAAACGGATCAGCGGTTTCCGAGATATCTCGTTTTGAAATTTTGAACCCGAAAACCAAGATGGCGCGTTTTTGTCAAAACGGCCAATTTAAAAGATATACGGACCGAGTTTGGGCTTAAATGGGTCACAATATGTATATTGGACCCTGTCCTGAGGTCAAAAATAGATAATTACAATTAGATTTTTAATTATGGTCGAAAAACATTTAAAAATCAATATCTCTGGAGTTTACTGTCGGAAAAATCTAAAAAAATTATACAAGGTACTTAAAATAAAGGGCTAGCATCTGTTAAAAACAAACATTTAAATAACCGAAAAACCAGTCGAAAAATTTTGAAAAATTGGTTTTCTTATAAAATATGCTATAAATTAAAAATTACTGGAAATAAAAATCTAAAACTTATGATCTCTAATGTACTGATGAGCGCGCACCCGGCTGCAGTTGAAGAATTTTGAAATATGTCTTCTGTCCAGAGATATAATAGTCGAATTTTGCAAAGTTTTAACTGTTATATAAAATAAACCAGCTGTTTTAAAATTCCAAAAAAGGTTGCACTCGCCTTATATGGTGGGGGTTCAAGTTGGCGCCAAGTTTCACGCCTCTGTGTCCACTCCTTCCGCTTTTTCAGGGCACGTGGTTTTAAGAAAATCCTGAATAAGTCACGGTTGCGTGGTGTCAGGATGGTTTTCAGTGATCCAGATGATGAAGAACCACGGTGTCCACACGATGCCGGTGAAAAAACGGGGGGTCACCGCTTTAGTTTCGGCAGCGTTTTCGTTTTTATGTTTGAAGCTTCCCACTTAACCTCTAAAAATGAGGTTTACGGCTGAAAACTTCTTTTTCACTACGGAACGGCAAAATAAACGCACGACACTTTATGCGGCTCAATTTTCCGCAACCAACGACACTTAACTCATTAAAATCCGACCACTTTTGACCACTTTTTTGTAATTTTTTCTAGGGAGCGACTTTAAAAACGATCCGACCACCACGGAGGTTGGGGGGGTACTGGGTTAGGTTAGGTTAGGTTAGGTTAGGTTAGGTTAGGTTAGGTTAGGTTAGGTTAGGTTAGGTTAGGTTAGGTTAGGTTAGGTTAGGTTAGGTTAGGTTAGGTTAGGTTAGGTTAGGTTAGGTTAGGTTAGGTTAGGTTAGGTTAGGTTAGGTTAGGTTAGGTTAGGTTAGGTTAGGTTAGGTTAGGTTAGGTTAGGTTAGGTTAGGTTAGGTTAGGTTAGGTTAGGTTAGGTTAGGTTAGGTTAGGTTAGGTTAGGTTAGGTTAGGTTAGGTTAGGTTAGGTTAGGTTAGGTTAGGTTAGGTTAGGTTAGGTTAGGTTAGGTTAGGTTAGGTTAGGTTAGGTTAGGTTAGGTTAGGTTAGGTTAGGTTAGGTTAGGTTAGGTTAGGTTAGGTTAGGTTAGGTTAGGTTAGGTTAGGTTAGGTTAGGTTAGGTTAGGTTAGGTTAGGTTAGGTTAGGTTAGGTTAGGTTAGGTTAGGTTAGGTTAGGTTAGGTTAGGTTAGGTTAGGTTAGGTTAGGTTAGGTTAGGTTAGGTTAGGTTAGGTTAGGTTAGGTTAGGTTAGGTTAGGTTAGGTTAGGTTAGGTTAGGTTAGGTTAGGTTAGGTTAGGTTAGGTTAGGTTAGGTTAGGTTAGGTTAGGTTAGGTTAGGTTAGGTTAGGTTAGGTTAGGTTAGGTTAGGTTAGGTTAGGTTAGGTTAGGTTAGGTTAGGTTAGGTTAGGTTAGGTTAGGTTAGGTTAGGTTAGGTTAGGTTAGGTTAGGTTAGGTTAGGTTAGGTTAGGTTAGGTTAGGTTAGGTTAGGTTAGGTTAGGTTAGGTTAGGTTAGGTTAGGTTAGGTTAGGTTAGGTTAGGTTAGGTTAGGTTAGGTTAGGTTAGGTTAGGTTAGGTTAGGTTAGGTTAGGTTAGGTTAGGTTAGGTTAGGTTAGGTTAGGTTAGGTTAGGTTAGGTTAGGTTAGGTTAGGTTAGGTTAGGTTAGGTTAGGTTAGGTTAGGTTAGGTTAGGTTAGGTTAGGTTAGGTTAGGTTAGGTTAGGTTAGGTTAGGTTAGGTTAGGTTAGGTTAGGTTAGGTTAGGTTAGGTTAGGTTAGGTTAGGTTAGGTTAGGTTAGGTTAGGTTAGGTTAGGTTAGGTTAGGTTAGGTTAGGTTAGGTTAGGTTAGGTTAGGTTAGGTTAGGTTAGGTTAGGTTAGGTTAGGTTAGGTTAGGTTAGGTTAGGTTAGGTTAGGTTAGGTTAGGTTAGGTTAGGTTAGGTTAGGTTAGGTTAGGTTAGGTTAGGTTAGGTTAGGTTAGGTTAGGTTAGGTTAGGTTAGGTTAGGTTAGGTTAGGTTAGGTTAGGTTAGGTTAGGTTAGGTTAGGTTAGGTTAGGTTAGGTTAGGTTAGGTTAGGTTAGGTTAGGTTAGGTTAGGTTAGGTTAGGTTAGGTTAGGTTAGGTTAGGTTAGGTTAGGTTAGGTTAGGTTAGGTTAGGTTAGGTTAGGTTAGGTTAGGTTAGGTTAGGTTAGGTTAGGTTAGGTTAGGTTAGGTTAGGTTAGGTTAGGTTAGGTTAGGTTAGGTTAGGTTAGGTTAGGTTAGGTTAGGTTAGGTTAGGTTAGGTTAGGTTAGGTTAGGTTAGGTTAGGTTAGGTTAGGTTAGGTTAGGTTAGGTTAGGTTAGGTTAGGTTAGGTTAGGTTAGGTTAGGTTAGGTTAGGTTAGGTTAGGTTAGGTTAGGTTAGGTTAGGTTAGGTTAGGTTAGGTTAGGTTAGGTTAGGTTAGGTTAGGTTAGGTTAGGTTAGGTTAGGTTAGGTTAGGTTAGGTTAGGTTAGGTTAGGTTAGGTTAGGTTAGGTTAGGTTAGGTTAGGTTAGGTTAGGTTAGGTTAGGTTAGGTTAGGTTAGGTTAGGTTAGGTTAGGTTAGGTTAGGTTAGGTTAGGTTAGGTTAGGTTAGGTTAGGTTAGGTTAGGTTAGGTTAGGTTAGGTTAGGTTAGGTTAGGTTAGGTTAGGTTAGGTTAGGTTAGGTTAGGTTAGGTTAGGTTAGGTTAGGTTAGGTTAGGTTAGGTTAGGTTAGGTTAGGTTAGGTTAGGTTAGGTTAGGTTAGGTTAGGTTAGGTTAGGTTAGGTTAGGTTAGGTTAGGTTAGGTTAGGTTAGGTTAGGTTAGGTTAGGTTAGGTTAGGTTAGGTTAGGTTAGGTTAGGTTAGGTTAGGTTAGGTTAGGTTAGGTTAGGTTAGGTTAGGTTAGGTTAGGTTAGGTTAGGTTAGGTTAGGTTAGGTTAGGTTAGGTTAGGTTAGGTTAGGTTAGGTTAGGTTAGGTTAGGTTAGGTTAGGTTAGGTTAGGTTAGGTTAGGTTAGGTTAGGTTAGGTTAGGTTAGGTTAGGTTAGGTTAGGTTAGGTTAGGTTAGGTTAGGTTAGGTTAGGTTAGGTTAGGTTAGGTTAGGTTAGGTTAGGTTAGGTTAGGTTAGGTTAGGTTAGGTTAGGTTAGGTTAGGTTAGGTTAGGTTAGGTTAGGTTAGGTTAGGTTAGGTTAGGTTAGGTTAGGTTAGGTTAGGTTAGGTTAGGTTAGGTTAGGTTAGGTTAGGTTAGGTTAGGTTAGGTTAGGTTAGGTTAGGTTAGGTTAGGTTAGGTTAGGTTAGGTTAGGTTAGGTTAGGTTAGGTTAGGTTAGGTTAGGTTAGGTTAGGTTAGGTTAGGTTAGGTTAGGTTAGGTTAGGTTAGGTTAGGTTAGGTTAGGTTAGGTTAGGTTAGGTTAGGTTAGGTTAGGTTAGGTTAGGTTAGGTTAGGTTAGGTTAGGTTAGGTTAGGTTAGGTTAGGTTAGGTTAGGTTAGGTTAGGTTAGGTTAGGTTAGGTTAGGTTAGGTTAGGTTAGGTTAGGTTAGGTTAGGTTAGGTTAGGTTAGGTTAGGTTAGGTTAGGTTAGGTTAGGTTAGGTTAGGTTAGGTTAGGTTAGGTTAGGTTAGGTTAGGTTAGGTTAGGTTAGGTTAGGTTAGGTTAGGTTAGGTTAGGTTAGGTTAGGTTAGGTTAGGTTAGGTTAGGTTAGGTTAGGTTAGGTTAGGTTAGGTTAGGTTAGGTTAGGTTAGGTTAGGTTAGGTTAGGTTAGGTTAGGTTAGGTTAGGTTAGGTTAGGTTAGGTTAGGTTAGGTTAGGTTAGGTTAGGTTAGGTTAGGTTAGGTTAGGTTAGGTTAGGTTAGGTTAGGTTAGGTTAGGTTAGGTTAGGTTAGGTTAGGTTAGGTTAGGTTAGGTTAGGTTAGGTTAGGTTAGGTTAGGTTAGGTTAGGTTAGGTTAGGTTAGGTTAGGTTAGGTTAGGTTAGGTTAGGTTAGGTTAGGTTAGGTTAGGTTAGGTTAGGTTAGGTTAGGTTAGGTTAGGTTAGGTTAGGTTAGGTTAGGTTAGGTTAGGTTAGGTTAGGTTAGGTTAGGTTAGGTTAGGTTAGGTTAGGTTAGGTTAGGTTAGGTTAGGTTAGGTTAGGTTAGGTTAGGTTAGGTTAGGTTAGGTTAGGTTAGGTTAGGTTAGGTTAGGTTAGGTTAGGTTAGGTTAGGTTAGGTTAGGTTAGGTTAGGTTAGGTTAGGTTAGGTTAGGTTAGGTTAGGTTAGGTTAGGTTAGGTTAGGTTAGGTTAGGTTAGGTTAGGTTAGGTTAGGTTAGGTTAGGTTAGGTTAGGTTAGGTTAGGTTAGGTTAGGTTAGGTTAGGTTAGGTTAGGTTAGGTTAGGTTAGGTTAGGTTAGGTTAGGTTAGGTTAGGTTAGGTTAGGTTAGGTTAGGTTAGGTTAGGTTAGGTTAGGTTAGGTTAGGTTAGGTTAGGTTAGGTTAGGTTAGGTTAGGTTAGGTTAGGTTAGGTTAGGTTAGGTTAGGTTAGGTTAGGTTAGGTTAGGTTAGGTTAGGTTAGGTTAGGTTAGGTTAGGTTAGGTTAGGTTAGGTTAGGTTAGGTTAGGTTAGGTTAGGTTAGGTTAGGTTAGGTTAGGTTAGGTTAGGTTAGGTTAGGTTAGGTTAGGTTAGGTTAGGTTAGGTTAGGTTAGGTTAGGTTAGGTTAGGTTAGGTTAGGTTAGGTTAGGTTAGGTTAGGTTAGGTTAGGTTAGGTTAGGTTAGGTTAGGTTAGGTTAGGTTAGGTTAGGTTAGGTTAGGTTAGGTTAGGTTAGGTTAGGTTAGGTTAGGTTAGGTTAGGTTAGGTTAGGTTAGGTTAGGTTAGGTTAGGTTAGGTTAGGTTAGGTTAGGTTAGGTTAGGTTAGGTTAGGTTAGGTTAGGTTAGGTTAGGTTAGGTTAGGTTAGGTTAGGTTAGGTTAGGTTAGGTTAGGTTAGGTTAGGTTAGGTTAGGTTAGGTTAGGTTAGGTTAGGTTAGGTTAGGTTAGGTTAGGTTAGGTTAGGTTAGGTTAGGTTAGGTTAGGTTAGGTTAGGTTAGGTTAGGTTAGGTTAGGTTAGGTTAGGTTAGGTTAGGTTAGGTTAGGTTAGGTTAGGTTAGGTTAGGTTAGGTTAGGTTAGGTTAGGTTAGGTTAGGTTAGGTTAGGTTAGGTTAGGTTAGGTTAGGTTAGGTTAGGTTAGGTTAGGTTAGGTTAGGTTAGGTTAGGTTAGGTTAGGTTAGGTTAGGTTAGGTTAGGTTAGGTTAGGTTAGGTTAGGTTAGGTTAGGTTAGGTTAGGTTAGGTTAGGTTAGGTTAGGTTAGGTTAGGTTAGGTTAGGTTAGGTTAGGTTAGGTTAGGTTAGGTTAGGTTAGGTTAGGTTAGGTTAGGTTAGGTTAGGTTAGGTTAGGTTAGGTTAGGTTAGGTTAGGTTAGGTTAGGTTAGGTTAGGTTAGGTTAGGTTAGGTTAGGTTAGGTTAGGTTAGGTTAGGTTAGGTTAGGTTAGGTTAGGTTAGGTTAGGTTAGGTTAGGTTAGGTTAGGTTAGGTTAGGTTAGGTTAGGTTAGGTTAGGTTAGGTTAGGTTAGGTTAGGTTAGGTTAGGTTAGGTTAGGTTAGGTTAGGTTAGGTTAGGTTAGGTTAGGTTAGGTTAGGTTAGGTTAGGTTAGGTTAGGTTAGGTTAGGTTAGGTTAGGTTAGGTTAGGTTAGGTTAGGTTAGGTTAGGTTAGGTTAGGTTAGGTTAGGTTAGGTTAGGTTAGGTTAGGTTAGGTTAGGTTAGGTTAGGTTAGGTTAGGTTAGGTTAGGTTAGGTTAGGTTAGTTAGGTTAGGTTAGGTTAGGTTAGGTTAGGTTAGGTTAGGTTAGGTTAGGTTAGGTTAGGTTAGGTTAGGTTGGTTAGGTTAGGTTAGGTTAGGTTAGGTTAGGTTAGGTTAGGTTAGGTTAGGTTAGGTTAGGTTAGGTTAGGTTAGGTTAGGTTAGGTTAGGTTAGGTTAGGTTAGGTTAGGTTAGGTTAGGTTAGGTTAGGTTAGGTTAGGTTAGGTAGTTAGGTTAGGTTAGGTTAGGTTAGGT
>CAOCOZ010000015.1:0-41676 GCA_948252095.1 Dicycla oo | reverse complement strand
GTGCTGTGAGACCTTGCTTCTTGCCGTATTATAGGTTTTGATTTATTTGTGAGTATCAAAATATGTTGCATAAATGTCCGTATTCTTTTATTGCATTGACTTAGAAGCTCGTTTTTTTTTTAAAGCTTCATGGGACCTAGACCAACGTATTTGATTTCAATTTCAACTTGATATCTCTACGCGTTCCTGAGAATAAAGTGGGTTGCAGACCAAAAACTAAGGTAAGTTAGTTTAGCTTAGCTCACATAGCTGGCGTAGTTCTTCATACTTGCACCAACAACTATACTAAGTTTGCGGTCTGCACGCAAGTATGAAAAACTACGCCAGCTATGTGAGCTAAGCTAAACTAACTTAGCTTAGTTTGCGGTCTGCAACCCGCTTAAGGGTCTTGACAGACTGTGAGACAGACAGACGGAAGAACAACGAAGTGATCCTTAAGGGTTCCGTCTTTTCTTTTAGGTACCGAACCTTAAAAAAAGGACAAAATCTGAAGCGTCTGATGTCTGCTTAATAGGAATTAAACTAATATAGCATCACGTGCAAACCAAATGAAATTAGTGGCGAGCCCGCTAATCGGTCCTGCGGTTAGTTTGCAGAGCTAAAATGGTGTGTATTGCCCATACTAGTATTTTTAGGGTTCCGTACCAAAATGGTAATACGGTGCGACTCAGTCTGTCTGTCTGTCCGTCTGTCACAGCTGGATATCTCAAGAACTCCTAATGCTATGAGCTTGTATTATGGAATAGTTGTAGATGACGTTTGCCCAACTATTTTGCAAATAGGAAAGAAGTAAAAATATATACATTTTTTTTGCAACAGGGACTGAAAGGGTGTCTTAAAAATTCGAAGTGGGGCTACTATGGTATGTGGGGTATCATATGAAATAGCGCTGTTTGCACATTTTTAATTATTTTTTTTTTGGCTGAACAGTTTTCGACTTTTGATGAAATGTAAAAAAAAAATACCGTTCCCCCCTTATCTCCGAAGTTTGTATAGAGAAAAATCTGAAATTATTCTGTGATAGAAGTTTATGTAAAGATTACAGGAAAAATAAAACGATGTCTCTAAATAACCCACTTTTTTTTTGTGATGGTGCGGAACCCTCGGTGCGCGAGTCCGACTCGCTCTTAACCGGGTTTTTTGTTCTGTTTATCCTAATGGAAAAAATAGCAATTAGATAAAAGGGGTATTATGGTAATTGATTGGTGTATGTTACTCGAACTTATTACGTTTGTAATACGTTGTTTGTTTACGGTTGTCCGATCAGTTTCTAAATTCAACGAAGCCCTAAAAATTTACTCCATGGATATTGATATGGACATTTGGAATTACAAAATTCTGTTTTCAAAAACAATAAGGAGCTCGTGGTTAAGTAATAACAGCCGCTCGGGTCGATCCATCAGTTTAAGCTACGCTTAGTCGCTTACATACCGAGACTCCTCCGTGCCTCGGAGAGCACGTTAAGCCGTTGGTCCCAGCTGTCATTCGTGGATCTTTGGCAGTCGTTACGGGTCGTCAGAAGCCCGAAAGTCTGACAACCAGTCTTACCAAGGGGTTGTGGAAGTCAGATAGGCAGTCGGGTATTCAGCTGCATCCGGTTAGACTGGAAGCCGACCCCAACATAGTTGGGAAAAGGCTAGGCAGATTGATTTTTGTTTTGAAAAAGATGATTCGTTTGATTATCAAGAGGTCCTGAACAACGGGTAAACTTAATCGGTAAGATTGACTCCGCAACCAAAATATGTACGTGTAGCTACGATAACATTCGAGACATTTTTACCTACTAAAAGAATTTTGATTACACAATTCTCTCACGGAAATATCCTATAAACGTACGCATCGCTAAAATATAAAGCGTTTCAATTGATTACTTTGCCCAGTCGTAAAAGTTTACTAAGGAAAAAGGGTTTCTATGGCGTTGCTTCGAAATAAATAACTATTTATGTTGCGATTTGGACCTTTAAACGCCTTGGGAATAGCGTCCGAGAATGTAAGCCTATTTTGTTTGTCTTCAGATTCACGGTTTTTTTTTATGTCGTGTGTAGACTTTGACTGGCCAGCTGGCGTGGTTGGTTAAGATACCGCCTATCATGTCGCAGGTCGAGGGTTTGATTCCCGCCCAGGACAAACATTTGTGTGCATGAACATGTCTGTTTGTCCTGAGTCTGGGTGTAATTATCTATATAAGTATGTATTTACAAAAAAAAAGTAATCAGTTATCTGGTTTCATTAGTACAAGCTCTGCTTAGTTTGGGATTAGATGACCGTGTGTGAAATGTCCCAGGATGTTATTAAAAATTATTATAATTGTATTACTTGCAAATTGACTTCGAACGGCAAGATTTTTGAATAGAGTTTTGCACAATGACTGAAAAAGCGAACACGCTAAGTATCTTGTGAACTGTTTATTGTTATATGAACACTTTTAAAGACAAGAAATCGTACTTTTTTCTTTTATTATGCAGGTACTTAGACGCTCAAAAAAATCGTATGACATAAACATAACATAACATCACGCTTGTTTTCTCGAAGGGTTAGGCAGAGGTGTCTACCAATAGTACACCCACATTTCGCCAGATTTCAGGCTGCTACTGAGAAATTCCAGATAGAAAATATATTAGCAGTGCCTCAATCAATCTACCTAGCCTTTTCCCAACTATGTTGGGGTCGGCTACCAGTCTAACCAGATACCGCTGAATACCAGTATTTTACATGGAGCGACTGCCTATCTGACCTCCACAACCCAGTTACTGGGTAATACGATACCCCTTGGTATGACTGGTTGTCAGACTTTCGGGCTTCTGACGACCCGCAACGACTGTCAAAGATTCACGAATGACAACTGGGACCAACGGCTTAACGTGCTTTCCGAGGCACGGAGGAGTCTCGGTATGGAAAGACCAACCCCGGCAAGCGTAGCTTAACATGATGGATCGATCCGTGCGGCTGTTATTACTTAGCCACGAGCTCCTTCCTGGAAATTGAATCCAGGACCTCATGCTCAGTAGTACTAGACTAACGAGGCAGTCAAGTCAGTCGTATGATGTATAATATATAGCTCTTAAAATTTTGTATTATTCTTTCGTGCGTAGCCATTTAGAATTCGCGTCTCCGGTTTGGAACCTGCAGTATGAGGTTTATAAGTTCCGTATAGAAGGCGTCCAAAGAAAATTTCTAAGTTACTTAGATTATAGGGCACAGCAATATTCAGTTGAGCTACGAACGGTACCACTTCCTTCATCTGGAGATGAGACGTCATATTGGAGACATGAGTCTACTATTGGGTATCGCAAATGGCCACATTGACTGTCCTGAACTCGTTGCTAATTTGTCATTACGCACGAATCTGATGGGATTACGTCGGCAACCAATATTAAATATTCCTTTCGCAATGACTAATTTATACGCGTAATGTTTTTTTCAATAAGAAGTGCACTTAGTTTCAATGGGCTTCCTATGGACCTTAAGACGGCTTTTGGCACAGTTATTTTTCAAGGATAATTAACTTGTCTGCTACTCTCTTTACTAAATAACTAATTACATTAACTTGTATGTACTTTCTTTTTTCTAGACTTTTTTTAAACTATATGTGGAGGCTTGTAATTACTCGTAGCTATTTGTTAATATTACATTCTTTATGTCATTGGTTTGTTAATCTGTAAGCCTTCTATAACATAAAATAAATAAATAAATAAAAAAGTCTCGATTTTGGCGACACACCAGTCAATCTACTCATACATGGTACAATTGAGGTTATTTCAACACACTTATGGTAGCGACAACCAACAACTGCCTCTAACCCTGATCCTAAGTTAACAGAGCGGCTATCTTCAATCAGTAACTCAAGTGGTTAACTCACAGATAAATGGTTATCCACCGGGATGAAAGTTTCTAACGCTGCGGGGACGGGTATATAAATACGTAGCTATCTATATCTAAGAGATATGAGTTTCGAATCTATTTTGTACGAATTAATGTTTGTTCAATTTCAATGTTGTATGATGACATGTCTACATTTTTTATGGGCAAAGCTTGTTGACGACAGAATTTTTATACTTAAATGGCAAGATTAAAATTTAGTATTCAGTTGCGTCCGCTTAGACTGGAAGGCGACACCAGCAGAGTTTGGAAAAGGCTAGGCAGATTGATTTTGATGGGAAAATAAAAAATAATCAAACCATACCTACCTAGTTGCTATTCCTGTCTCTTAGTATTCCTGTCTCTTAGAATACAGGCTATTCTAGTCTAAGAGACAGTGTTATATACATTTTGTACAGATTTTGCAACTTTTAATCAATTGTAATGTACTATCAACGACTTTTGTGCATCATCCCCATAAAGGAGCTTTTCGTATGCACGGGTCAGTGGCTAACCCCGCCTGCATTGTTTTCGTCCACCAATAGCGCTTCGCAATAATGTCAATAAAATACGTGGGTCAACGACAGACTGATATATTAGTTAAAAAAAGGGACATTGTTCTTTTTAGGGTCATCCTTCTTAGGCGACATTCTTCGTTCATTGGTCAAACAAAAACAATGAACTTTAAAAAAAAGGCTCACCCTTCATTCATTGGTCAAACAAAAAAAAGGCGTTGCAAGCTAAGATTTCAACGTGCATTCGAAAAACTTTTGAAAAGGGTCATGCACAACGACCGCTGACTGTACCTACATTCTAAATGTGTTTCTGTATTTTTTATTAATAAACCTTATTATTATTATTCCACCAATTCGCACTAAGCGTTTCCAAATGTCTTTTACAATGCGCACAGCAAAAGAGTGGAACTCACTACCTGCGTCTGTGGTTCCGAGCGCATACAACCCTAATCTCTTCAAAGTGTCAGTGAACAGGCTTCATCTGGGTAAGCTCACTCCATTGTCGACTTTGTCTCTGTCACCTCTGACCTAGACTAGAGTCAAGAGCAAACCCGTATCAAAAAAACAAAAAACATTACACGAAGTAGTTTGGTGAAGTTTATGCAGCTATGTGGTGTGGTGTTAAACGTCACGAGATTCCGCTAGATGCGAGAAGCACAGGGCCAATCGAGGGGGCGACGCTTTGGGGAGGCCTATGTCCAGCATGAAAGTCTTTCGGATGATGACGATGCAGTTCTGTATGTCACGTACAGGTATAACAAGGTAAGCAAGGTAAGGCAAGGTAGGCAAGGTAAGGCAAGGTAATATACAAGGTGGCACTTAAATAACGCATAACCTCTTAGGGGGTCATTGTACTCATCTTTATGAACAACTTTTACTAAGGTACCAAACCTGAAATCGTGAAAAAATCAGCTGTTCCCTACATTATGTTCGCATAACTCGTCAAAATGTAGGAAACAGCAGATTTTTTTTCACCACTCCACAGCTGAATTTTTGTGGAGCCCACCCCAATTTAGTTGAGAAAGGGCTGGGCAGATGATGATGTAAAACCACTCTTGACGGCAAATAATACCGAAGATCTATTCACAAACATTTTAATATTCAATTTCTTTCATATACAGGTACGCTGAAACGTTGTAAGTGAATGCGATCAGGGTACTGGTATTTGCCACTAGTTGACTTACCAAGTTCCATTGAAAGGCCTTTGCGTCTGGCAAAGGATTTAACTAGAAACTAATACAACATTGACTCTCACGTTGGTTTCCTGGAATTACAGGAAGTATGGCTCCAACGTGCAATTCAGTTATTGAAATACCGTAATCAAAGGATTTGTTTATGGTTGCATAGCTGACGCTTGTCGGGCAATCAAAATCAAAATCAAAATCAAAAGTCATTTATTCAAACTAGGCTGAGAATCAGCACTTTTTGAACGTCAAAATTACATAAGACAGTCCCCCAAAAACGCCCGCCCTTCACCACTTCCTAGTGCTTTAGCTGGGGAGAAGAAGTGGCGCAACAAACTCCCCAGCAGCACAGCTGTCTGTTCAGTTAAAAAAATGATTCTATATAATACTGCGCATAATAATTTATTTACATTACGCAACACAAAACATTAAATTAAATTATTTGCTATAAGTAAGCTAGCACACGCCAATATACCAAAAAAAAAAAAAAAAACGAAAACAATACTCAAGCAGAAACAAAATACAAAACTAAAAACGTAAGCAGAACTTTATACCTAAATAAAAGCCTCCAGTAATAAAGGGCGTGCCCACTTACATATAGCCGTACATGTAGTCGTAACTCACAAGTCACAGATAGGGATAAACTAGGACCATCGAAGTAAAATCAACAACGAGTTAAATTACTAATAACAAAACAAAACCAAGGTCAGCAAGACGACCTGTCACCACAAGCAGCACCCGTTCACGAGTATAACGCAAAGATCAGCCATTACCCCCCTCGCCATAGGACTTTCGGGCTGGAGACAACGAATCATCCGTCCGTCGGTGATAGAGAGTAGGAAACGCCCGTTACGAAGGCTGAAACTACGGACTTCGTGCTTAGGGAGTAGACCTCGTTTGTATGTTTATTTGAATATCATTCGTGATCACAACAAGTCTGTATTTATAGAATTATAATCAAAATCTTCAATACAACTCTCTAAGTTCCTATAATCCAAATGAATGGCTATTTCATGAAATCTTGACTTTTAGGACAATATTAACCAAAGGAGCTGTACTACAGATTCTAGTGACTATAATTTTGTAAAAAACATATTTTTTATGGTCGGGAATCATTTTTTAATCAACATACAACCTAATACTGACCTACAAATTGCAAATAACGTAAGAGGGTGATTCCGTCGTTTCGTGCAAATTGCGACGATCCGCGGAATCAAAAAAAAATGTTATTTTTAACATATATTTTCTTTTTATTCGAGTTGAAATCGTCGTCACATTCATAAAAAGTGGAAGGCACTTTTTTATATTATTTACTAATTGAGATATGGCTAGCTGAAAATCAACACAAGGATGGTGATGAAAACTGTATGGATTGTAATGAACTAGGGTGAGATGGTAATGAAT
Source organism: Dicycla oo (assembly GCA_948252095.1). NCBI lineage: Eukaryota > Metazoa > Arthropoda > Insecta > Lepidoptera > Noctuidae > Dicycla > Dicycla oo. The sequence continues at coordinate 34,715 of CAOCOZ010000015.1, read as the reverse complement.
AACTCGGGAAGGTAATAAAAAGACTAGCATAGGAATGAACCATAATAGACAGTAATTTTATAAAGAAAAATGAATCAATGATTTACAGTAATCAACATAATTATTATCTTTTATTTCTAATCAGACTTTTAATTCAGTTCGGTTTAAAAAAAAAAACACTTTGTGGAAGGAAGCATAATCACAGTTCTTAATTAGGTAGGTAATTAATGGCTATCGACTCTCAAACAGTAGGGAAACAAATTTACAACATTGGACTGACTTGTATAATAGCAATATTGAATACAAGTCTACTTTTTACTAATAGTAATAATAGAAGCTAGAATTTTTGGTCTCAGACGCAAAATCACAGAAATAGCGAAAAAAATATTACTTCTAAAAGCTAACAAATAAACAGAATAACCTGCTCTACAATAGGCATTACAAAACTATAACAGGTAACCAATCTTTTGGTTTTTGAGTCAAAACCTGAATCGCATACAATAAGAAAAACAGTTAAATACTATTATTATGAAATAATCTCAACAATATTAAAAAATCTTAAAATTAACCGATTTTTTTATCAAAAACAAAAACAATACTAAGGTTATTGAGATTTCTCTTAAAAATACGGTAGTAGGTAAATAGAAATATAAAATCACAAACATCACACACAAATCATAGAATCCTAAAAAATGTTTAATTCGTCACTGTCATCTGATTTTTCATAATTATTGCTGTCTAACTCTTGTTCTTCTGGTACGTTTGATTGAATGAATGTCTCGAATTCTCGTTGGTGTTTAGAAATAAATACGTCTTCTAGTTTTTTAGGGGTAAGTTTTTTCTTTGGCATCTTATAAAATTTGCGGTTTTCCCAACTTATACGAATATCAGATAAAATCTTAACTTTAGGAGATCTTGTTACAGTTGAAGATGATATATTAAGTATAGGTGAGAGCTGTAAATCGATAGGACCCTCTAAAGGTTTTAAATTTTTCAAAACGTCTGATTCATCTAAATTTAAATTATTTAAAATTGTAGACGTATCTATGCTACATATGGATTGGTTGTCTTTGATACAACTGACTTCGTTTTCACTACACTGATCACGAGATTGACCACATTCTGTTTCAACGTAGTAATCTGAATTGAGATAGCCTAAATGTTTATTATGTTGGCAAGGGATATAGCAATCTTGACATTCAAAACAACTAAGACTGCGCAAAGTTATAGTTTTTTTATTATCAGCAGTCCATATTATTTGATGAACTTTCATTGTGCCTTTAAAACCTGGTATATTTGGCGGAATTATTTTATCTTCAATATCGCGCTCAGTTATCATATCAAAGTATACGTTTGGTATATTTTTGGTAACTAAAGCCCAGAAGTCTTCATAAGTACCAACATCTCCACCATATTTGACAAAATTATCAGCAGTGCGTTTAACAACTGCTCCTATACCATCTGGAGCCCCTTTTCCGTGACCGGACTCTTGATAATTCCATGTCACTCGACGTATATTGGGGTTAATATCTTGTAATTTAGTTATCTATTTAGGTATTCCTATATTGGCTGGATGGTGAATCAGATAAAAAATGTATTATTTCATAAGGCACTGCAGTTTGCGCCATCTTTAAAATGGGAGATAAGTGTGCCCATATGGCTTTAGCGTCATGTTTTAAGCAATCGCTAATTGTGCAAAACGATTTGGTCCGAAATACACTTGCGTCATTATCCTTGTAATAAAGAACCCCAGTGTGTAAAGAAACTTGTTCTCTACTTCCTCCAAAGTGGAAAGATTGTATCTCCTCATTATATTTTAAACAATAATTCTCACTAAAATCTACGTGCACTAGTATCTCATGATCTTTCAAATTTTGTTTTAGTTGATTGATAACTTGATACTGTACTGTTATGTTTAAATTATGCTTAAGAAATGTATCTAACGATGACTCTAATTTGTAAATAACGTTTCGCGGATAGTCTTCAAACCTTTGTTTTATAGACACTATTTTAATCTTTTGTTTTCCATCTTTTCCTGTATACGGTTTTTTCTCTACAACCCACTGATGGAATATAATTTTTTTATCATTTTTAAATTCATGATAGTTCAAAACTTTATTTGCGCAGAATTCACATGAACGTTCGAGACATTTTTGCTTTACATCACAACAGAGACTATTTATAACATGAGTTCCCGAACTTTCAGAAATAATTTGAGCATTTTTAAGAGCCCTAATTAAAAGATTAACATTAGAATGTAATTTGCATTGACAAGTGTCTCGGTCTACTTTAGGAAAAACTACCCAATAAGGTCTATACTTACAGAAGGACGAATAGCTTACACTACATTGCTCCTTTAAAAATTTTTCATGCAAGTTCTTTAAATTATCGTTCAGGTAACGCTTCTGTTTCTTCACTCCTTTCTTTTTTATGAATTCCTTTTTCCCCGCTGCAACTCTACTGTTTGTATCTTCTTCAAAAAAGGAATGGATTTTATTTAGCAATATTTGTTTATTTTCCACAGTAGCTGTTTTCTTCTTTCTTCGGGAAAATGGCAATTTGTGAAGTAACTTATATTTTCTTAATTTTGTATCATCTTTGGTAACCGTGTCTACAAAATTTCTTTTGTCTTTTTTAGTCATTGTTTTATAGGTATTTTGCAGATTTTGGGATATAGTTTCACTGAAAAGCAGTTGTTTTTTTACTGCTTCCTTCTTATCTGGTCGAATTTCTGTCAATACTTCATCTACCTTTTTTTCTATAGTATCACAGACTTTTTGAGTTATATTACTTCTTTTACGTAATACATCTTTTTCTCTTTCTAATTTTTTAATCCTACCGTTCAATATCTTTACTGTCTTCATATGATTATAACGTATACGTCTTAAAATATTATTAAACTTAGATAATTGTGTAGACTTATTATGATTGATTGTACTTGGTCCTGGTTCAGCTACCGTCAAAGGATCTGGTATTTGGGGTTCCGCATTAACACAAAAATTTGACTCACTCTGGGGTGGTGAGTTTTCCACCAATATTCTCTCTAATGTCTTTGCTTTTTCCATCTTTTTTAGATAGTTTTGAGTATTTTTCCGCCAACGCCTTCGTTGTTCCCTTTGTGCTCTAGGAGTCATATCTTTAATGCTACAGATCTTATTCATCTCTTTTCTTACTAAGTACATGTTTCTTTCTTTTTCTTTCTGTAGGGAATACAATTCAGGATTGTTTTTTATTTGAGCATATTTTTCTTGTTTACGTAGCCGATCTTTAGCTAATTTTTCTTCTCTTGTCAACTTTTTACGAGTTTTATCCATATTTATGCTAAAATTTAAAAATAGATAATTAGTAAATTATACGAAAAAACATGTCTCATGTAGATAATACAATACTATACATACTGGAATACAATTATTTTTAAATAAAAATAAGAATTTTTCATTTCCTTCCAAAATTGTTCATTACCTTCCCGCAAAAAAATGGATGGAACGGATAGTAATGCAGAGGAGATGAATGATAAATTTCACAATTTATATTAATAACTTCGTTGTAGAATACATTTAAAATTTGATTTTAAAACAGGACGAATATGGCTTTAAGAGAGAGATATATTACGTATTTATAATAATTTACTTATTACGGTACCTTGTGAAATCGAAGGAAGGTGATGAGCTGATTTATGGACGAAACACTGGTTCCAATTCGAAGATCGTAAATAATTTTATCCACAATACGCGCACGTCCACTCGTCTCTGTTACCAGAGCCGACTGACCAGTATAAACCTGTTTTGACGGGAATCGTATCGGAGACCGTCTTGTATTCTCTTAAATTAAGAAGTTTCTGTGTACGGATGGTAATGAAGTTTTTTTTGTGACAATTCGAAAAAGAAGCTTTTTACATACATAGATTGCAATAAATTGAAAATTAAAATACATAATTTGTAGTTCAGCCCTTTAGCTTTAATATTGCATATTAGTTAAAGTCATAATTACGAATCTAGAAAAATAAACATCGAAAGATCTACCGAAGTCCCAAGTTGGAAACGGATAGGAATGATTTTGCAGACAGTTTTACATTTTTTTTAAATGTTTAATTAAAAAAAAAAGAAATATTAGCGATACTACTTTTAAAGTTATTATGTCTTTATTCTCTAAGCAAAAATCAGTTCATTTTTCTAATAAATTCATGGGTAAATTCGTCTGGAATTGCTTTTTGCACAAAACCACGGAATGACCCAAGAAAATTTGAAATTCGCGAGCTACCTGGAGCTTCTTCCTTAAGACAATATAAAACTGTAAACGCCCTTAAAGGTAGTGTTCGTTGAATGCATGTGCATTGTGAATGACTAGCGTTTCAACCGCCACGTTAATCTCACTTAGTGGGTGAGAACCATTTTATTGGGCGCGTTTTACGTCTATCGATCGCAACCTATAAGAAATAGGATTTTACGTATGAGGATGTACATTTAGTGATTAGATTCTATAAAATTGGGATTACTTTACTTAGTGTTGTTTATTTACATTTTGGTTTTCACAACGCATGTATGTACAGACGCCAGCTACCCGAAACTATCAAATTTTCCCAATCAACCTTGAACCTAATTCTGTAGCGATAAAGTTGAAAATCAATTAAAAGAAATTTGACAGATTGTAGTAGCTTGATGAGCTGGTGTCTGTACACCGTAGGTCATTAGATTTTAAAATGTGCTATGTGTCCAAAACACCAAAGGACAAATTTCCATTTTTAACCGACTTCCAAAAGGAGGAGGTTCTCAATTCGTCTGTATGTTGTTTTTTTTTTTTTTGTATGTTTGTTACGCGATTACTCAAAGACGGATGGACCGATTTAGAAAATTTTTTTTTGTTTGATAAGGTATACTTCCGAGGTGGTCCCATATAAATTTTATTAACTTTGCTTGGGGTGTTTTTGAGTTAGCTTCAATAATGCGTATATTTTTCACTTATTTTATGTGGATGATGAGATGGTGTTTTAATAACTTCCTATCACTGTTATTTACATCTACAATTATTGTGCTCAATTATTAACGAATTAGTGTGGGGTAGGTTCCACAACTAAAAAGTGAAAAATAAAAACTTTTTAGCCAAAAAAATAAAACCAACTTCCAAAACAAAACACTACAAAGTGAAAAATAACTTTAATTTCGGAAGTCGGTGGCAAAAAACGAAAATACAAAACCCAAGACACCGACTACCGAAATTAAAGTTATTTTTCACTTTGTAGTGTTTTGTTTTGGAAGTCGGTTTTATTTTTTGGCTAAAAAGTTTTTTTAATTGATTGTGTTCGTCTGTATTTGGCATGGAATCTGTAGGTAGTTCGGTAATGGTTTTTCTACGCAATAATGTCAATGTCACAATAATGTGTATTATAGTATGTACCTATTCAATCTAATCCGAAATAAATCACATTTTGTTTTCCTAAAAATAATAATACCATTTATTTCAGGCGACATAGGCCCTTAGAAAAACTGGTCACTCTTAATATAATAAATGTGCCCGTTTTTATGAGCCTTAAATAATTCCCATTTTGGTGTCCTAGCATACTTAATACTACAACCGTCAAGTTACTGCAACCATCTTTGAGAAAAGGCCAGAATGTTAAAAACAGGCTCGTTTAACTTTCTGGCCTTTTCACTGTTATAAAATAAATGTGCCTCTTTTTGTGTCCTAACATACTATATAGCCAAGTTACTACAACCATCTTTAAGAAAAGGCCAGAAAATTAAATAAGGGCTCGTTTATTAAAAAATCGTACATCATTAGAAGCCTAAAAAGTTCTTAGAGGCTCATTTATAGCAAAGCGTATCATTAGAAGGTCAATAAATTTTGAGAGGATCAACTAAATACTTCCCTGTTATTTATTAGCGGTTGATTGAGACCATCTAATAAAACATCAAAATTTATTCAGTCCAGTGCGTCAGATAGCTCATCCTCCAAATCAACCAAGCGACACGGATCTGACGTCTATTAATTTGATTATACGACAATTTTTATTAAATTAACAAGAATGAAAGGAAAACGTGATTTATTATGCGGATAATAAAGCCATTGTTTGTCTAACGTCTTAATTAAATTAGAGAATTCAATAAACAGAAGTCTATTGTGCGGTCTATCATAAGATTCTTTGTTTATTTGGGAAGATTTTGATAGAACCGTGACGAAGTTACTGTCTAGTCATTTAACCAGAATGATTAGATGTTCAATTTAAACCTATTTTTTTACTTCTTTGGATTTATCAATGAAATTAAGAATTTTAGGTGGCTCATCGCCGTTTGAATAAAAAAAAACCGGCCAAGTGCGTGTCGGACCATGACACAGTGAAGGGTTCCGTAGTTGGGAAGAATTTATCCCAAGAACAATCTTAACATTGTAGCTGAAAAACATGTTCTCCCATACATTCCAACTGTAAATGTAAGTTTGTACGCACAATATTGATAGATTTAGTATGTTAGTTTAAGACCATAGACTTCTTATAGGTTTTCCTGTAATCTATAGGTATATAGTTAGAAGTAATTCTGTATTTTTTTCAAAATTTTAAGCTCTGTAGTTACGGAAATAAAGGGGGAACGCTCAATTTTCGTATATTTTCTTAAATAACTTTAAAACAGTTTATTTTAAGATTACATTTATAATAAAAATTATTTGAGATTTAACCCCCCTCACAGTAAGCTCTTTCATTTGAAATGTCGCACTGTACACTTTGCAAAACTTTTTTTTTTTTTTTCTTATCTGTTTTTAATATTCAAAATTTATGAATGTACATTACATGTCCGTGTTTGGGTCACAGAAATACATACGTGTCCCAAATTTCAACTTAATCGGTCCATTATGTTCGGAGCAAATAAGCTGTGACAGACGGACAGATAGACAGACAGACACATGAGTGATCGTATAAGGATTCCGTTTTTTTTTTCCGTTTGCGGTACGTAACTCTAAAAAATAATTACTTATAGGAATTAAATTGTTAAATGACATTTTTCGCTCCCGCTGTTTTCAGCAACGGCCCGAAAACGTTTCATGTATGTTCAAGTTTTTTAATGCATTCTACAGCAATAGATAGATTTAAGAGAAATATAATTCGGTATTAAAAAAAAAAATAGGAAGGTTTTTTATAAGACTAGCTGACCCGACAATCGTGAACAACGTTTGTCGTGTCAGCTAGTCAAAATTTCAATAATTCATACAAAATTTCCATAGAAATTGCACTTTCAGTTTTCCCGAATTTTCCAATTTTCCCGGCAACTTTTCAAAAAATTTCTTTCATACAAACCTTGCCTAGACTTACAAACACAACAAATAAAGAATTAGCTAATTAGGTGCAACCGTTCTGAAGTGATGCGCGTACGTAGGTTTAAATCATTAATTTATTCTCATAAAAGACAAAAAAGCCACTTACATGAGAACAGACAAAAAACATTTAGTAAACTTATTTTAGTTAACCGTCACTAAAGTATTTGTGTACATAAAATTATTCTATACTCATTCAGTAGTTCAACTCTCAACCATTAAAGTATGGAGGACGACAGTCAAAGCAGTTTTCAATTATGTGTTTAGATAGCCGAGACTTAAAACTGCTGAGAGAGCTAACACTTTTTATATCTGTAAGTAGATTATTAAATAGTTGTGCTCCTTCATATGTAATACTCTTTCTAGCATAATTAGTGCGTAGTTTGGTAATTTGAGATTTTGCAATAAATGATAAGTTAGTGTAGATGGTTTTGTCTATAATTTTTCTAATCAGAACGCAAGTATAATATGTGTAGAGTTGTTTGATATACATCAGTTTTGTTTCTTCAAAAATTTTTTAAGTTGGTGTTTCGTATGGATAGCCAAACAATATCTTTATGACCTTATTTTGTACCCTTTGTAATTCTTGCATTATTTTTTCCGGCACTTCTCCAAATTTCTATGAGATATACGTATAACAGATGCGACTTAATATGAGAAATATAAATAGTATAACGTATCTTTTTAGGTATGCACTGGTTTATAGTTTCGGTTTAGTTCGTCTAGTTATCCTTTCTTCCGTATACTTCGTGCATTTAAATAGTGAAATGAGAGGCGTGATTTATCCGTATTTAGTTGTCGATAATCGTCTACTATTTGGTATGTTGTAGTGTTAGGTAGGTACATACATTTGGCGATTGATTTTTATTTATATAGATTTGTAATGTGATCATATAATTCTTCTGTACGTGTGTATGTGACTGAACTCCTAAACTGGCTGGACCGATTTTAATTAATATTTTTGTGTGTGTTCAAGTGGATTCGAGAATGGTTTAGACACAGTATAAATATCTACTACCTACAGTATTTTATCTTCATAGAAACGGTCGGAATGCGAGTCATACCTACGCGCCTCGACTAAGGCAGCACTATGGCAGCAAACGGTCACGAATGCGCCGCAGTGACGAACGGACGGTGTGATGGTTTTGTAAGCAGTAAGCGTGCGATTTGTGACAAATATTCATTGAAATAAGGACAAGTACTTACATAATATGGTAAAGAGCAACTGTAGAAGATATTGTGCTGTTTTTGGTTGCATGACTTCGACAATAACGCACTCAAACCTATCATTTTAAAATTACCTGGAAACTCCGAAAGGTAAGACTACTTCTATTTTTTATATATATATATATATATATATATATATATATATATATATATATATACATACTAGTACGTACGTAATTTGTTTCTTTTTTTAATAAAAAAAAGCGAAATACCTACCATTTCGCTTTTTCCACTGAGTAAAATACCTGGGTTAAGAAACAAATAAGTGGATAGGGCGGAAAAAGTGACACACGAGTGACCTACCTACGCTCGCGTTAAAAAACTAGTAAGTAGGTAGTTTCCTAGGCTAGGCTATCTACTTACTTATGCTACTTACCTACTTGCCTAAATTATTGAATCGGCCGTAGTGGCCGAGGCTGTGGAGACGAGCCCGTAGCGATGGAGACGATGCGATTCTCAACGTGTTTTGTATGGAATTTTTCACTTTTGTATGGAAAATTTGAAAAATTATTACCTACGTGTATAGAGATTTAGGGTTTTATGCGTTTTATAAAGGGGGTCGAAATTTTCATTATTTTTGCAATAGGTCACACCGTTTTCGAGATATAAGCAAAAGAAAAGAAAAAAGTGTATACAGTACTGTTTTACGAAATTTTAATTCATGTCGACTAATTTTATTCCACACCTCTTTAGTGGCGATTAAAAATAGTCTGATATAGTTTGACAATGTAATTTGTCAAAATTTTAGGTGAAAAACTGCAAATTCAGAATAGCAAAATTGCCATTTGTGATTTTAGTCTAGTTTAGACGCATTTGTGACAAGAGAATCGACACCAATCATTCATCCTAACTTCCCAACGGAATGAATTTATCCCAAAAACAAACTTAACGTTGTAGTTGAAAAACATGTTCTCCCATACATTCCAACTGCAAATGTAAGTTTGTACGCACAATATTGAGAGATTTACCATGTTATTTTAAGACCATAGACTTCTTATAAGTTTTTCTGTTATCTCTAGATATAGAACTAGTTTCTTTATGCCGCCGACCTCATCTAGTTTAAAAAAAAATATATTGACTTGTAAAAGTGTTTGTACAAACCTACTTACAGAAATAAAAATCATTTATCATTTATCATTTATGTTTTTCAAAATTTTTGGCTCGGTAGTTTCGGAGATAAGCGGGAATGGTTAATTTTAGTTTATATTCTTAAATAACTTTAAAAAATTGTTTTAAAGTTATTTAAGAATATAAACTAAAATAATGTAAAGTTACAAAAAAATATATGTGAGACCCTTACAGTAAGCCCTTTTATTTGGTATGTTACACGGTACAGTTTGCAAAACTTTTTTTAAAAGTAGGTATCTTATTTGCCCCCCAAAATTGACCCCCATTTTGATTTTTTATACAATTCAATTTAATAATAAACCGTTTCGTACGTCTTAGTCGAGGCGCAAATATTTTGAAATCTCAAATTTGTAAGGGTTTTTTATTATTATTAAATCTATTAATCAAAAAACACAACATGTATTTTATTGAACACTTCCTATTTCAGTCGCAACGAATTTCATTTTTTCAAATAAAAAATGTAATATTTACAATCACAAAATTAAAAAGAAACCCAAGTAGGTTGATAAAATTAAAATACTGTAGGCGGGCAGCCCTATCGCGTGTTTACGTACCGCGCCTCTGCAGGTACCTATTTCAAGGCCAGGGTCCGAGTTACAATACTGGTAGGTAGTAGATATAATATTTATACTGTGGTTTAGATTCACAATTCAGTCCACTACAAAATGTTTTTTTTTTTATCAGCAAGGTACCTGCGCGGCTCAGACGTCGGAAAGAAATACCTCTGTAACCTTGCAAAAATTACTAGGCTTGCATGAATTCAAGATAGTAGGTATAATTCAAGACACGACAACGAAACTTGACGAAATTGTGCACAACGATTTCTGAGCAGTAGGTGAACCTAACAAAAAGTACTAGGCTTGAAATAACGATAATATTTAAATCATTTGTATTATGCTTCTAATAGGATTTATATGAAATTTGGCACATAAATAGTTTATAATATAACATGGGTTAACTAACTTATATAATACCTTTTATCCCGACGTTTCCGTGGGTTAATTTCCGACTTCCAAGGCCTATTCAGATATATGAGTTATCGCTGTCGCTCGGTAGCGATACTGGTCCAAGGTGACTAACCCTTGGGGGGAAACCAGTATTGCTAGCGAGTTTGACAGCAATATCGCTTATACGAGTATCTGAATAGGTCTATAAAGGAAATACTATACTCAATACTTTGCCGGAACTGAGGAATCATGGTGCGGCGTCGCAACCAATGGAAACATCCTTTTATAAATTTTGAACTTTATAATAATTAAATTTACATAAATGAAGTATGATACAATTCACCGGTGTAAAATATACCTAATTGGAAAATAAAAAGTCGTGTCGTTCCAACGCTGACAGTCATATTTAACTTTCATCCAGCAGCTGCTTCTGTAAAAAAAGATAAACACATTAGTTTTTAAAGAATGTTGAATACCAATAGTCCTATACGATGTTTTAATGAGTTATATTATCTTACTTAGTCTGCTTTTACACACATATCTCTAATCTTTATATAGCCTTGTGGACAATCGTTAGATAACGAACTAGGAGTGCCAAAAGTGATAGATGCAAGTGCGGCAAGCACCACAAAGATGACGAGATACAACTTCATGTTGATACGAGTTCACTTATCAAAAGAATGTGCTGTGATACGAGATGGACTCCTTTATATACCACATTTAAATGTCAATTGTCAATGAAAAAAAACGAAATGAAATATAACTGCGTCAGAATAATAAAATTACTTACGATTTTATATTTTTAGGGTTCCATAGTGCAGTAACCATCATAAATTTGTCATTTTCGTATTACAGTTTAACAACAGACCGCGAAATTAATTGTATTTATTGGATTACTGAAATACTTTTAAAAACTTTATTTTTACTCTTACAAAGGCTTAAAAAAACTCTTTTATCAGTTTTAAATCATATCTTTATTTTATTGAAATTGTTTCCATTGTTAATTACTATGAACACGTGCTCAATATGGCGGCGTTTGGCGGCTAATAAACTACAGCGCGCCAGTGTCGCGCGTAGTTCTGTAAAGAAAGACAAAAAATATTAGTTTCAGAACGGTAAAGCGACTATGTAAACAAAAAGCTAAGTCGAATTTCGTGTCTGTCTATGCGACTGCTTACTTCATCTAAACTTCACAATGGATTTAGATGTGGTTTTGACTATAATTGAGATCATTTTTTCGGGAAGGTTTATGTGTACACACGGATACATATCAAGCTATAATATTCCAGTATAAGCTGATCTCGCATTGTATAGGATTTCCGTACAATGAGAGGTCAGTTTATACTGGAAATACACACACACGTGTGTATAATCAATCTGCCTAGCCTTTTTCCAACTACGTATATGTCGGGGCCAGCTTCCAGTGTAACCGGATGCAGCTGAATACCAGTATTTATTTTATATGGGTAAAATATACAATTCAGCTCCACACACCAGTAACTGGGTAATGATACCCCTTGGTAAGACTGGTCTTCAGACTTTCGGGCTTCTGACGACCCGTAACGTCTGTCAAAGATCCACGATTGACAGCCGGGACCAACAACGAGGCACGGAGGAGTCTTGGTATGTTAAAATGGTCACATCCACGGCCCAACCGCGGCAAGCGCCGCTTAACCGACCCGTGCGGCTGTTATTACGTAGCCACGAGCTCCTCCTCCGAAAGTTTATGTGTACAATACATTCCTAACCGCTGTGCTGAACCGCTGTGCTAACCCGCGCGCGGGAAAACCGTTGAGCGCTCCACCCGCAGACGCCCGCGGTAATCTTGTAAACAAAACCGATTTGCATCGTAGCTTCTTGGAATTTTGTGACCGTTCAATGATTCTTAGAATGCTAGTGAGTAGGGCTTTATAGTAATCGTTTTGTTTAAAAGCATGACTTGTTTTCATTTTCAAAATTGGTTGTAAAAAATAACAAAACAATTTTTAGTTACACTTTCAAAGAAATGACTCTAGTAAAAAAAAAAACAAGCGATGACCTACTCGTATATGTTTTATGGTTTAAAATGCATGGTGTGTTTATTCTTAGCACAAAACATAAATAAAACCACTTACCTTAATACAATTTTCATTAATTACAAGCAAATTACGTGATGGGCAGCGGAGGAGTCCAAAAAACACCAAAGTTTCCACAAAATTTATTTAATAAAGAAATTACAATTAATTCTTAATATTAGATGAGTAAGTACTAAGTGGGTGTCCTAACGACCGATGTATGTGACGAAAGGCCCCGCGCCGAATTTGCTGGTTGGTTTTATTGGATGTCTCAAGTTGGGTTGCGCAATCCGTTCAAAGAAACCGAATGTATGGTGATGACGTATCTGGGAGGCACTCACAGATATAACACCTTCCCCCTTAGATGAGCAACTATTTGCCAATTTCTACGGCAAAAGTTGCGGCTTTCTTATTCCGCTGCGACAACTCGATGGTTTCTTTATTCGTTTCAATTTTGACGACTTTTGCTCGATGACGACGAATAAAGTAGATGGTAACAAGTGCACCTGCACTTAACAATGCAAGTACAATCGCGTACAATGGTATTGTTGTGTGGTAGAGACTCGATGAATCCGCAGTATCGATTTCAACAGACGATTCCATTGTAATTTGTTTCTGTATCTTGTGCAATGTACTGAGATCCATTGAAGTCATTTGGTAATTTGGTTGAATCTTCTGAGAATCATTAGTCATCCGTGGGAGCGCTGTGATTTCAATTGAAATCCCGTTGACTTTGTCATCGATGTTGGCCAATGTGAATTTCGGGGTTTTCATTGTGCAAGACTTCGGAATTGTAGCCAAAAAACTTCCTTCCAGAATTTGATGTTTTTCAGGGCCGCAGTAAAGTTGAACCTTCGTGGGCTTCGGGAACGAAACTATGTAGTGTTTGCTATCCAGCTCCAACAGGGCTTCCTTGGCCAGAGAAATAGGCGTGATTTGACACGTTTCATCTATCTCCTGGAAATGTATGAGTTTTTCTATGCAATCCTGACTGGAGCGAATTTGGTGGCTTGTTTTTTGCTCGCAGATATGCCAGTTATTTACCTTCGGGCATTCAGCCTCCATGTACACATATTCCTTTGAATTGATCGCTATATATGGATAGGAAGGTAGGATGATCTCAAAGTTTTTATTAGGAACTGGACAAAGTTTAAATAGTTCAAAAGTACTGGGAAGAGTGATAGGGAATTGAAGGATAACCACGATTTTCTTATCGACATAATACGAACCTAAGCTAATTATGTCATAGTAATATCTAATGTCTAAGTCTATTATCTGATCGGTGCTATATAAATGCTGTAATTTGCTTATCATAGTTCTTAATTCCCTAACAGATAGAATAGAATGGTGCAAGGATACCGTGCGACTAAAAGCTAATATATTTTCTAGCCTACTTATTTCACCGGATAACTCTTGTACGTTATCGTTACGTATAACGAAGAGTTGCGCAAGGTGAGCATATCTTAAAGTACGATCGCTCTCTGACGTAGTCATATTGATGACGTACGATAGGGCTTTATCTAATTTAAGCTGATTTGTAGTCAGATTATTCAGTATATGAGTTTGCTGTAAAGAAAATTCTTTAAATAATGAAATATGTTGATTAATTTTGTTGGAAATGAGTCTATCGTTCCGTTTTAAAATTTTCATAGCATTTTCAAACCTTATAGCATCATCATGATCCAAATTTCCCGAAATTGATTTTATCAAAGTGCCCAATGGGTTTATCAAGCCACGTTTGACTCTACTAGGTTGCAACGTTTCTAATTGTAAAAGGATTTTATTTAATTTAATATGTAAGTACTTAACTTGTGCACCGAATATGAGCAAACTATTATTACTTAATTTGTCCGTAGTGTCACGTAATTGTCGTTGCAAGCCATATATCTGTCGTTCTATCTGAATTAAGTTAATGTCCTGTAAAAACGTATGATAATGGGATACGATTTTCGTGTCTCCTAGATTATAAGGTAAAAGTCCCGGTCCGTCATCTAAGCTGTCAAGTTGGATCTCTTGAGCTCGGCCCAGGCTCGTTATCGTCAGTAGTAAGTACCTGTAACAATCGAGGGTCTTTATTCTTTTTCGGTCGTTTCAGTCTACTTTTAGCTACCGGTCCTCGTTTCCTTGAAGTGTAAATATGAATAGGTAAATTAGCAATAACCTTGTCTTGAGTAAATCGAGAGGCAAGTTTTTGCCGAGATGCAGTAGGGTTCCGTATATATATCTCCTGGTTTTCTGAGTATTCAATTTCAGGTTCCCTATCGCTGTTACGTTGCGTCATCAATGCCTCGCGTTCGGCAAGCGATGATTCATGGACAAGGCTATATACCGTTTCCATTCGACTACGGTGATCTTGAATGTACTGTTGTAGTAATCTTTCCGACAGATTTAAATCTGTGGGGTCCCGCGGGTCGAAATGTCCAGTGATAAGGTCAAACGGTCTACATTTGGTCAGACTATGAATGGAACTGTTATATGCCAAAAGGGCGTAAGGGACTAAAGTGATAGCACATTCATTTTTGTGTTTCAGCTTTAATATGCGTAAATGTTCAAGAAGTGTGCTATGGAAACGCTCTATCATCCCATTTTCATTCGGGGTATGAGCTGCAGTAGTATGATGTTGTACTTTCTGTAATCTTAAAAATTCACTTACTACTTGATTTGTGAATTCGGTTCCCTGGTCAGTTATTAAATTCATTGGGTAACCATGATGCGTACAAAAAGTTAAAAGTGATTTTATTATATTAGGGGCTGTACAGTCTGCCATATGGTAAGCCTGAGCATATTTACTAAAAGAATCAATTATAGTAAAATATTTTTCTTGTTCGATAGTTAACACATCGGCGTGTGCAGTTTCAAAGGGCTTACTCGGCGGTGGAACGATTCTAAACTCTTGGCGAATAGGATTACGGTCGTATTTTGCACAGTTACACATCTTGCATTCATTAATGTACTTAGTTATGTCAGGTTTCATTTTAGGCCAGAAAAATTGACGTGATAAAGCTAGATAGGTCTCATTTATGCCACGGTGATTTGTCTTTCCCTCGTGATACTTGCGAATAGTATCCTGTTGCTTTAAATATTCGGATATATTAGTCACTTGGCATTTAACTAGAATCAACTTCATAGATAAGCTTTTAAAATTTCTTTGAATTACAGGAACGATTTCAAGCATTCTCTCTATTGGTTGGACTAAAATAGCTGTGCGGAATTTGGGATCTACGCGTTTTTTTATTAGGTCTACAATATCATTATCAAAATGAGATTCTCGTACATTCGTTACAACTTGCAGGTAAGTATCAAACGGTTTTTTAATTATGGACTTAGATATTGGTGAGTCACTAACTATATTAACTATAATTTGTCTACGATATTTATTTAAGGGGTCTTCACTAATGGGAATTTCGATAACTGGGCTTTCTACGCTAGTGTGAGCGGTCTCACCGTCCGATATATCTTGAATTTCAGGTGCTGTAAGAGTTGAGGAACTGTGATTATCTTGGACCAATGAAGAACTATCCAATGACATAGCTTCAGGTGCTGAAATCGTTGAAGACGTACTATGGTGACGTCGTGGTGCTTGTGACATGTTGACTATCATTGAGATAGTTTCATCGTTATGAATTTCAATTCGCGACAAAGCGTCAGCGTTTGTATTACATTTACCCTTTTTATAAATTACATTAAAATCGAATTCGGATAATTTTAGTCTCCACCTAGTCAGACGCGAATTAGGCTCTTTTAAATTCATTAGCCATTGCAACGGTTTATGGTCGGTAACTACTTTAAATTTGCGCCCAAATAAATATGGCCTAAAATACTTTGTGGCCCAGACGATTGCGAGGAGTTCTTTTTCGATCGTTGAATAATTCGTTTCGCTATCGTTCAGTGTCCTAGATGCATAAGCTATAGGCCTATCAGTTCCTATTGGACCTTGGGATAGTATAGCGCCTAGTGCGAATTTGGATGCATCAGTAGTGAGAATGAATTCCTTTGAAAAGTCTGGATACTGCAGTATCGGGTCATTAGTCAGAAGAGTCTTACAGTGTTCAAAATGTTTTATATAATTAGGTGTAATATTAATTTTAGCTCCTTTTTTCAGACATGTGGTAAGAAATTTTGTAACACGAGCGAAATCGGGAATGAATCTACGGTAATAACCGATAAGGCCTAGAAATGATTTAATTTGTTTCGGAGTTTTTGGGATAGGGTAATTTACAATTGCCGAAATTTTGTCGGGATTCGGTCTGACACCTTCCGGGGTAATAACATGTCCTAAATATGGTGTTTCACGTTTTAGGAACTCGGACTTATCCATCTGGATCTTAAAATTGGATTCCCTAAGACGCTGAAATACTTTACCTATGTTATCTATGATTTCCTGTAAAGAAGTACCAAAGACTAGGATATCATCTAAATACACAACGCATATTTTATTTATAAGTCCTTGAAGTACATTATCCATTACTCTCTGAAAGGTGGCTGGCGAATTTTTCAAGCCCATGGGCATTCGCAGAAATTCATAATGTCCATGCTCCACATTGAATGCCGTTTTATGAATATCTTTAGGGTCTAATTCAACCTGGTAGAATCCATTAGTTAAATCAAGGGTAGCGAAGTATTGACACTTTCCTAGCTTATCTAATATATCGGTGACATTTGGGATGGGATATTTATCGTCAATTGTCTTCTCGTTCAACTTACGGAAGTCAATGACTATGCGCCACTTAGTTTTGCCAGACGCGTCACTCTTCTTTGGTACCACCCATATAGGTGCGCTCCATGCGGAAGTAGAAGGCCTAATTATCCCTTGATCTAACATTTTACTGATTTGAGTTTGTACCTCATCCTTATGAATATATGGATACCTATACGTTT
This sequence comes from Dicycla oo, assembly GCA_948252095.1. NCBI lineage: Eukaryota > Metazoa > Arthropoda > Insecta > Lepidoptera > Noctuidae > Dicycla > Dicycla oo. The sequence goes on along the minus strand of CAOCOZ010000015.1, from coordinate 17,200 downwards.
TACTATAGACAGGTAATTCGTCTGTGGTGTTAATGCTATGTTTAATTTGGTTTGTAAAAGTTAAAGGTTCATCTTCAATATAGAATACGTCCGAGTATTCTCTGCAGAGGTTAGTTAAATTGATTGTCTCCTCTGGATTTAAATGATCCATGCGCAATCGCGATAACACCTGCTTGGTTCGACGAGTATTGATGTTGAAAGGATCCGATTTCACTGCAGGTACAGTTTGTTCGCTAAATACATGTGCGACGATTGGTTCTGACAAAGATAAAATTACGTCATTATTAGTAGGGTTAGATATTTCTAAAAAAGCTCGATTATTTTTGCTGTAGTTATACATTCACTTATGTTACAACTCTGTATACTTTGCTGATCTATGTGTATATCTCCTTGGCCAATACTAATGGGTAAATTTACTATTTTAGAAGATTGTGCCGGAATAATTTTCTCGTACAAATTTACACTTTGGGAGGTATACATATGTATAGGGTTGCTAGAAAATTCAGTTTTAAGTACCCGAGAACTTAAGTCAATTTTTGCTAAGAACCGTTCAAGAAGATCGCACCCTATTAGTCCGTCAAAGTAATCATGGAATCTGTATACGTTCAATTTAATTGGTTTATTGTCTTTAAATTCTTTAAAACAGGGTATGGTGATTGAGTAATAATTCATCGTGGATGCATGCACGTTAGCGACTATAAATGGTTCATAATCAAGTTCATAATCGGAATAGTCCCTTGCCACAGATTCAGGACTTATGAACGACTGATTAGCTCCCGTATCAATTAAAAATTTTAAAGGTGGAAAGTCAGGCCTAATATTTAATTTTAAAAAAAGGTAATTGTCTTTTCCCTTGTATATTAATTTCTATTCGGGGGCATTTTTCTGGGCTTCCTTTGGAAAATTTGACGGCTTTGGATTTTCAGGTGAAACTGTGGGGGTGGGTTCACCTACGGAGGTGTCCTGTGTCAATGTCAAGTGAGTGGTCGGGTCACAAGCTGGGACACAGTCTGGGACATAGTCATAGTCACAGTAGTAAAAGTCCTGTGGGACATAATAGTCAAAGTCGGGTTCTTGTACAAAAAATTCATTTACATTTGCTTCTCGTGTTCTAAAGTAATTACTAGGAGGTGGATTACCGTAATTACGCCAATCATGCATATTGGTCGGTGGCAGAACACGTGCGACGGGGTGACTAACACCGCTCATTGGTCGAGGCTGGTTGTTCGGTGCCTGCTGAGACGTTGAGGGTCTAGGGTTGACTTTAAAACCGGTGGACATATTGGATCGCGGTAAAGCTTTGAACATTTGTTGGGTTCTAGACGGTCCCTGATAAAATGGACTAGGCTGCTGTGGAATAAAACGATTTGGATAAGAATTTCGAGGCATCAAATTTCTATTCATCTGAGGATACTGAGCTAGCAAATTTGGGAATATAGGAAGTAATCTTTTACTTGAAGGTATAATTTTTTGTTGGAGGTAAACAACGTTCATCTCCTCTTGGGCATATTCTAAAGCTTTCTCCAGGGAAGGGGGCCTCATGCATCGAATCCTAGATCCTAGAGGTTCCGCTAAGCCTCGTAGATACGTCTGCAAAGCTAGTTTTTTATACAAGGTTCTTTTTGCTTCGACCGTGGTAGCGACAGTGTCGTGTATTTCTACGTAGGTCATGATGGTGCTTAAAAGGTTTAACACGCGCTCATAGAATACTTGAGGCGTATCCGATCCTTGAGATAGTAACGATAGATCGTTATATAAAGCAGACTCATCTCTATGGTCTGAAAAATTATGAATTAATGTATTCCTAATACCGTTCCAATCCCGGGGAACACCATTTGTTACTAATGTCCTAGCGGCGTTCCCGGTGACCTTATTTAATATGCCATTTAATAATGCTAAGTTAGTAAGTTCATGACCAGGTGCTGGATTAATATATCTCTCAACAAGTTGGTCACATAATGATAAAAATCTAATTAGGGTATTACTATTACCATCAAATTCTGGTATTAATCGTAATGCTTTAACAATTTTATCAATCACATCGTCTTGATTTTCCATTATTATTTCTAAGCTACCTAACTCTAAATTTCGGGTAGAGTCCCTCAGCGCGTTGCGAGAGGACAACCGATTGTCCAGGGGTTCGATACCCCCAGTAGATCGCGATGATCGTGGGTGGAAAATTTTGGAGGCGGGAAATAGCGACCGACTGTAAGGAATTTGTGCAACTCACATATAGTACATATCGGCGGTTCCCGTAGTATCGATGTCTGGATACGGTCTACAGGATCTCCAACGGCTGCTTTTGGTTCTTCCGGATTGTCGACGACGCACGTTGAAACATGAACAGCACGCACAAATGTCCAAATGTTCAGCTCGATCGTGAAATTAGTCTTTGATTTGCACGCACTGACTCGACAATCCTACCGACTGCGCCAATTACGTGATGGGCAGCGGAGGAGTCCAAAAAACACCAAAGTTTCCACAAAATTTATTTAATAAAGAAATTACAATTAATTCTTAATATTAGATGAGTAAGTACTAAGTGGGTGTCCTAACGACCGATGTATGTGACGAAAGGCCCCGCGCCGAATTTGCTGGTTGGTTTTATTGGATGTCTCAAGTTGGGTTGCGCAATCCGTTCAAAGAAACCGAATGTATGGTGATGACGTATCTGGGAGGCACTCACAGATATAACAAGCATTCCAATTTGAACACAAACCTTTTGTTTACAAAAAGATTTGCAACTACAGACTAAAAATAATCTTTCCATAGATGATTGACTAGTCGCATAGAGGGTTGGCGTACCTCAAATTCCTCGGAAATAGATAGTGCATCAAACTAAATGTATGGAATTAGAAAGAATAGGTAGTGGTGGAACAAGGTTCAAACCAAAAGCAGATTTGCGTGGGATGACTTTTCTCCCACGAACCACTACTTAAATAAAAATGGGATGAATTTCATCCCATGTGTAATTAGCGGTTATTAAATTTTAATATAATAAAGAACTTTTTTTTGACGTTTTGGTAATTTTGTGTCGAGACGTTGTGCTCAATTTTGGAGCAATAACCGAACAAAAAGTACTAGGCTTGCATGAATTCAAGATAGATATTCAATTTCAATAATTGGTGTACAATTTCTGAGAAAACTTTTCTAGGCTTGCACGAGTTCACGTGGTTTATATTCACAATTGAACGCGGTAGGTGGCGCAGCGATCGAGTACTAGGAAACAGGACAACGTCTGTCCGGATAATATACATATATCGACCGTCCCTATTAACAATGTCGGTTCTGCAGGGAGACCACTGTTTAGACCCTACTGAACGGTGGTCTTTTTCGCAGAACTGACATTGTTAATATCATAAAGATTCTTTTTTATCGTTAGGCCAAACTTTGAACTGCCCTCAGTTCAAAGTTTGTTTTGACAATGAAGAATTTTTTTTTAGTTGTAATTCGATTTATGTAAAAAGTGAATATTGGTAAAAATGCATATCCGACATTGTTAATAGGGACGGTCGATATGTATAATAAGAGGCCCGCTTGCATCACAAATCACTAAATACGTTAGCATCAACCCATGTAATCATCGTTATCACTGCCAGCCGGATCTTGCGGGGTGAGTCCGATTACCAAGGACTGGTGGCGCAGTTGGTAAGGCTTTTTGTCCCTGTTGTGTCCAAACAACAACCCAGACCGCGACGTCACCGCCCACCGGCTAGTAGCCGTACGTCAGCACGCACAGTATCACGAGCTACCTCGCCGCTCATTCGGGCACTTACCACGCTCAATGCTCTTCTGACATCAACTCCGGAGTGTGACTAGCTTGCTTGGAGATGGATAGATGTGTGTCCTGAATGTTTAAGTTTTTGTGAGAAGATCTGGATGAAAGATAATTATATAAGTTTTATTATTCACTTATCTGAATTTTGTTCATTATACGACTGCCCAAAAAAAGGAGAGTTATGTTTTCAGGGTCCATGTATGTTTGTGAGTTTTTATACCACAATAACTTCTAAACGGCGTAACCGATATCAATGTAAATGGTATCTTCAGAAGCATTGCGTTATCCCGGGTAACAAAGGCTGGTGATTCATAATAGTTCATAAAAAACACGTTTTTTTTTATTTTTATAAAATTTGACTACGTATACTACCATCATCTGAAGTTTGCTTAGTACATAACAAAAATATAAAACAGTAGTATTTAATATGCATTCGTTGACTACTAACTTTATAAAAAAAATAAATAAATATAACAGTAGGTACGTACTATTCAATATCCGATAGAAAAACTTATTTATTTTAATAGGTTTATTCGTTTCCACGCTTGCTTCTTGAAGACAAAATCTATATCTCTACTTATATTATAAATACGAAAGTTTGGATGTTTGGATGGATGGACGTTTGTTGCTCAATCACGTCAGAACGGCTGAACGGATCTTGATGAAATTTGGCACAGAGGTGGATTGTAGTCTGAGTAGACAATAAGATATGCTTTTTATCCCGGGAGTATGTTCCCTTGAGATAATTTTCGATATTCGCTGCGGGCGGCGGATAGTAGGTGCGGCAGATGGTAAGACGGGGGCAGTGCGGTCACGGTGGCGGTAGCTGCCCGCGCCTATGTAAGCCGAAGACGCGAGCGCGTCACTTTACCAACCGATCACTTTAGTATCGGCCTACCTCTCCCCGACCTCCTCAGATAGTTCCCTATCTGCTGATCTTTCCATCCTTTTCGGCTTGAGTGAATCCTTTATCATAGCGGGTGACCTCAACGCCAAGCATACCGCCTGGAATAGTACCAGGACCTCTCGCAGAGGTAGACTTCTGTTCAACCTCTGCTCTCCCTGAGTTTCGATGTCATCGCCCCGATGACTCATACTTACTTTCCTCACAACCCTGACCACACCCCTGACGTACTTGATGTAGCGCTTCTAAAGAATGTTAACCTACGGTTGGACTCTATAGAGGCGATATATGAACTGACCTCTGACCACCGACGAGTCGTCGTAAACCTGGCACCCCGCATAGGTCTCCGTGACCCCAGTCAACCCCCTCCCACCCAAAATGTGACCGACTGGAGGAAAGTAAGCGAATGTCTGAAATCCACTACGTCCCCCCACTTAAACTCCATCCCCGACCACTTTGACTCTATCGCTGACACGACGGCCGCGATCGACTCATTCACAGAACACGTAATCAGTCCTGGACGACAGTCCGGCAACTTCCAGCGATGGTCTAGACCATCGCTGGAAGTTGCCGGACGATGTACGTCAGCTGCTGAATGAGAAGAACGCGGCTGTCCGTGCCTACAGAAGCTTTCCCTGGATGAAGATGCTGAGCGGTTGCTCAGCATCTTACCGCTCATGCTTATGCTCAGCCTACCCACTTAGCCTTCTGGCAACTCCAGAGGAAGCTCAGATCCCAAGAGACTACCTCTATGCCCCCCTTATCCGCCCTGACAAGACCATCGCTTTCGATGATGTCGACAAGGCTGAATGCCTAGCCGACAGTCTTGAGGCTCAGTGATCACCCAGCTCTCAACCTGTAGACCAAGCTCACCTCTCTGAGGTCGACGCGGAAGTCGAACGTAGAGCCTCCCTCCATCCCTTTGAAGACCCCGATTGTCCTCTGCCCCCCGTCACTCCAGACGAGGTGCAGGACATAATCAAGGGTCTTAAACCCCGTAAAGACCCCGGCTCAGATGGCATTACCAATAGGGTGATCCAACTTTTCCCCGCCCACCTTATAATGCTCAAGGTCACCACCTTCAATAGTGCCATGAGAAACAACATCTTTCCTCAAGCATGGAAAGAGGCCACTGTAATTGGCATCCCCAAGCCCGGTAAGCCCAAGGCTGAGCCCACGAGCTACCGCCCCATCAGTCTGCTCAATGTGCTCGGCAAAATCCATGAGAGGCTTATTTATAAGAGACTCAGAGACTATGCCGAGACAAAGGGTCTCATCACTAACGAGCAATTTGGTTTCCGAACGCAGCATTCCTGCGTTCATCAGGTCCACCGCATCATCGAAGATATAAGCGTTGGCTTCCAACGTGGTTTGATGACGGGTGCTGTCTTCTTTGATTCTTTGATATAGCGAAAGCGTTCGACAAAGTCTGACACAACGGCTTATTATATAAGCTCTACCAACTCGGCGTGCCGGATCGTGTCGTACTCATCTTACGAGACTTTTTGTTGAATCGCACCTTTCGCTATCGCATAGAAGGAGCGCTATCCTCCCCCCATCCCATCCGTGCAGGAGTCCCACAGGGCTCTGTGCTCGCTCCCCTCATCTTCACGATGTTTACCAGCGATATCCCGAAAAGTAAAAAGGCGCAGTTAGCTCTTAGCTAAAGGCAACGGGAGCCCCTTGGTTCGTTCGGAACGAAATCATTCCCACATCTCCCAGTTCTTGAAACGCAATTCCAAGCGTTTCTTCGACTCAGCCACCAACTATCTCAACCCTCTGGTTGTAGAGGCGGCTAGCTATGTCCCCTCTCGTATTAGGAAGGTCCGCCGCCCTAGGCTTGTCCTCTCAGATCCCGACGACCCCATAACTCTTCCTCAGGAGAGCAATAGGGACCGTAGGAACGAACACAAATCGACATTCCGACCTCGCCGCCAAGGTCCCTCGCGACGACCCCGTAATAATCGTCCTCCCCCCCGTCCCTTGCTCGGGTATGAAGTGCCAGCTGGTGGCGTAGCTGAGTCAGTAGCTTTAAACTCCCCTGACAATAATAATCACTCAAACTTGATCCAGCCTGTCCCATCTTGCTGTCCTCCCCCCAGCGATCCTAAGCCGAGGCCCGTTCCCCACAGGGGGAGCCCTTAGCGTGTAGTCGCTTAGTCTGTAAGTTTTATGCCCCTGGCAGGAGGCTTTGAGTTCTCTTAAGGCAGCCACAGGATAGTCCGGTTAAGTAGTCACGGCCTCTCAAGGCCAACAACGAGATGCCATTTATAAAAAAAAAGCGCGTCGCTACATTAACGGACAGTTCGCAACGATAGGGCGACGGGGTGGTACCCTCATATATTATTTTAAAAAACTCCTTATATTGCATATCCAGAGATACCTCATCACTTTCGCACATCAATCTGTCGACTAGGTATGATCCCACCACCACTATTATATCGGCTTAAATACCCACGACAAGCAATATCATTTCGGCTAATATCGAACCTGACATTAACAGACTGATGAATATGGATAGCTCTGTCATTATGGTGGCCGATCTTAATTGTAAAAGTCCTGTTTGGAACTTCCGCTTAGCCAATCCGAGAGGCAATGAGCTTACACGCTTATCATCCAAATTCAACTTCGACGTCATCGCACCGATGACGCCCACTCACTACCCCGACAATGTAAATCATAGCCCCGATATACTCGAAGTAACGTTACTAAAGAACATACGAACATACATACCTAATTTTACGCTCAATAGAAACGATACAAGAACGTGACTCTGATCACAGACCAGTGATGCTAGTTTTATCCTCTCGCACAAGCCTCCCTGATCCTGGTCAACCCGCCCCAACTAAAATTGTAACTGACTGGCGTAAGGTAGAACAACGCTTTAAGCCCGCCATGTCAGAATACCTAGACAAAATCCCCGACAACATAGAATAAGCCACAGATGGGTTAGATGCTATCTACTTACTCACCAGTCACGTACAAACAGCAGTGGATGAAAGCTCATGGCAGGAACCAGTGATGGATGACCACCAGTGGCAACTGCCAGCCGATGTGCGTGTACTGATGACTAAGAAGAATGCAGCTATCCTTGCTTATGATGCCACCAACCGCGCTCTTATGCGTGGCTTACAGCGTACTGTTAAGTCACGCATCAAAGAGATGCGGGATGAGCGCTGGGACTAGCTCATGAGCACCATAGAACCCTCCTATAAAGCATTTTGGCAACTAACCAAAAAGCTCAAGTCCGATACAGTTACTGACATTCCCCTTCTTGTGCGTTCTAATCAAAACCTAGCCTTTGAAGACGTATTAAAGGCCGAGTGCCTAGCCGACAGCCTAGAAGCCCAATGCTCGCCAAGCTGACTACCAGTCGACCAAGCCCACTGCGACAAACTGGACGCAGAGGTCGAACGTAGATCCGTCCTCTCCCCCCAAAGAGAACCCACCGTGCCAACCGATGAAGTTCACTACTTAGTGAGGAACATAAAAACTGAAAAAAAAGGAGACAACAGCGTAGACCAAGAGAGTGGTTAAGCTCTTCCCCGCCCAACTCATAGTTTTAATGTCAGCTATCTTCAATGCTGCATACAACAACATTTTCCCACAAGCGTGAAAAGAAGCCATAGTTGTAGGCTTTCACAAACAAGGCAAGCCCAAAGCTTAACCGTCCAGCTACCGGCCCATAGTCTCCTCAGTACAATGGGAAAGAACGTCTAATTTATAAAAGATTAATGGATTATGCCGAATCCAATAAACTATATATTAAGACACAGCTATATATTACTCTGGTCTTCGCACGGAGTACATATCCCGACACCTCCAATTTGCAGCAGACGCTCTAGAGCAATGGTTCAGGAAATGGTGGATCGAAATAAACTCGATCATACGTGTAGCTGTACTATTTGTATAAAGTGGCAAAAACAAAGAAGCACATGTCCGTACCAGACCCATCACTACGAGTATATCAGGCCAAAAGATCCCTTGGGAACTGAAGACCAAATACCTAGGAGTGACTCTCGATAACCAATTAAAATTCACCGAGCACATAAAGACAGTACGTAACTGTGCTACCTTCGTGCTAGGTCGCCTCCACTGTCTCCTCAATACACGTAGTAAACTAGCCCATAAGTAGAAAGGTGCGCATTTACACTACGTGTATACGCCCTATATACATATTAGGTTGGGCAAAAAGTCTTTTCGCATTATAGTATGTATGAACTTGTAATAAAATCTCTTTGGCTATACTATTTGTATCTGGCTGGTTTTGGTATCATTGAAAGTTTAAATTTTAAAAAACATAATTCCAAATTCAAATTAGGAAAATGTGTGATTTTCATTTGTTTTTCGTACCGTCAAGATGAGTGAATCTAATGAAGAAATTCGATACATTTTAAAATTTTACTACAAAAAAGGTAAAAATGCAACACAAGCCGCGAAAAAAAATTGCGATGTTTATGGACCTAGTGTAGTGTCTGTGAGAGTAGCACAAATTTGGTTTAAGCGTTTTCAATCCGGAAATTTTGATGTCAAAGATGCACGTCGCTCTGGTCGCCCTATTACGGATAAAATGGATGCCATTTTTGAAAAAGTGGAGCAAGATCGGCATATCAGTAGTTACGACGTAGCTAAAGAACTGGAAATTGACCACAAAACAGTTTTGGCGCATTTGAAAAAAACTGGGTACACAAAAAAGCTCGACATTTGGGTACCTCACGAGCTCACTAAAAGAAACCTAATGAACCGTGTACTCATTTGTGATTCTTTATTACGACGTAATGAAACCGAACCATTTTTGAAGCAGCTGATAACTGGTGATGAAAAGTGGATCACGTATGACAAGAACGTGCGAAAAAGGTCGTGGTCAAAGGCCGGTCAGGCTTCACAGACTGTGGCGAAACCCGGGTTAACTCGCAATAAGGTGATGCTGTGTGTGTGGTGGGATTGGAAGGGCATTATTCATTATGAGCTGTTACCACCAGGCAGGACCATCGATCCTGAACTCTACTGCGAACAACTGATGAGATTAAAGCAAGAAGTTGAGAGAAAGCGGCCGGAATTAATCAACAGAAGGGGTGTGGTTTTTCATCATGATAACGCTAGACCTCACACATCTTTAGCCACTCAGCAAAAATTAAGAGAGTTTGGCTGGGAGGTGTTAATGTATCCGCCGTATAGTCCTGACCTTTCACCTTCAGATTTCCACCTGTTTCGGTCTCTTCAGAATTCTTTAGGCAGTGTCAGGTTAACATCACGAGAGGACTGCCAAAACCACTTGTCGCGGTATTTTGACCAGAAGTCCCAAAATTTCTATAGCAATGGGACCATGTCCCTACCTACAAGATGGCAAAAAGTTATCGAACAAAATGGTACCTACATACTTTAGTTAAATGTAAATAAACTATATTAAAAAATGTTTTGAATTTTCTTAAAATTGCGAAGAAACTTTTTCCGACGTGCGGCGTGTTCGCATCGCACACGTTAAGCCATCACGCAGAAATTACAAACCCTCCAGAATCGATTCATGTTTTGAGCCACGGGCAGCCGCTGAGCGCTTTTGGATTTGACGAACTTAGGAAATAATAACGAACATTGGACTTGCCAGCTGGCCTGTCAACTACACGCCAGCTGGCGTGGCTGGTTAAGATACCGCCTTTCATGTCGCAGGTCGTGGGTTCGATTCCCATCTAGGACAAACATTTGTGTGCATGAACATGTCTGTTTGTCCTGAGTCTGGGTGTAATTATCTATCTTATATAGATAATTATATAATATATTATAACAATATGTATTTACAAACAAAAAAATAGTAGTAGTATATCATTTATCTGGTTTCCATAGTACAAACTCTGCTTAGTTTGGGATCAGATGACCGTGTGTGAAATGTCCCAGGATATTATTATTATTATTTATTTAACGCTTTTGGACTTGAAGACTTTGTAAAAGACTTTTTTTAATACTATTGGACACTGTTTACCCACTTATTAGTCTGAATATTACCATATTTTGGCAAAGATTTTCGTTGACAATATCAGATTTTGACTTGATTAGGTATTTTGCTATTTCGGATATATTGTTTTTCTTTGGTATTTATATACCTATCTTAATAATTACCTACTATTTTTCTAGTTATTAGATAAATGGCTTTTTCTAAGAAAACCAGGAAAGCTCGTCAATTGACGAAAAACCTTAAAAATGAGTCTCCGAATTCACGTGAAAAGAGACAAAAAAAAATATGATTGACGGGATGTCCCAATATAACTCCCAGATTTCTTCGGAGGACAAACAAACGTTATCTCAACAAGCTGTTGATATGGTTGCTATTGTAGTGCGTAGCTTATAGCCGCACATGTAGTCGTAAGTCGAAGGCACAAATGATAAACTAGGACCATCGAAGTAAAATAAACAACGAATTAAATTACTAATAACAAAACAAAACCAAGGTCAGCAAGACAACCAGTCACCACAAGCAGCACCCGTTCACGAGCATAACGCAAAAATCAGCCATTACCACCATATTTGAGGGAAGGAGGCAACCCGACCCCCGACGCCACCGCAAGCAGTGACAACTAAGGGAGCATGACGAACTTGCTGCCGGTTGCTCAGGCAAAAATACTATGACCAATTGTCGAGGTCACAAGCTAACCACATATTGCAATACCACTCATAAAAAAATCATTGTTATGAGTAGATTATGTCAATGATAAATAAAAATTAAATTAAAATAAATTGTCCTTTACAGTCAAAGAAAATAAATAATTATATGAACTCACGTAACCCGTCAGTAGGTAAGGTAATTCTGGAGAAATACATAAACATTGTCTTAAGTTAAACACACAAGTAATCGTTGATAGAATATAGTTATTGAAATATGGCAAATAACCGATAGTATCTGCTATTCTTGCGAAAAAGTTTTATATCTGAACCACCCGCTTTCGTGTGTCTGTGACAAGTAGTATAACAGTGTTACCGCAAGACCAACCAGACGAATTTGTTCCTTGTAATATAATACAGATGCGCGAACAGTATATCAAAGAACAAAACTCCACCAAATGCATACTGGAACAACATGCGTGTAGCATGCTAGCTGACCTGGAGTGCCTCAACGATATGGAAGTGAGACTTATCTCATGTGTTCCACTGTTCGTTAAAGTTACGTTAGAGTTACGACTACATGTACGGCTATATGTAAGTGGGCACGACCTTTATTACTGGAGGCTTTTATTTAGGTATAAAGTTCTGCTTACGTTTTTAGTTTTGTATTTTGTTTCTGCTGGAGTATAGTTTTCAATTTTTTTTTTTTTTTTGGTATATTGGCGTGTGCTAGCTTACGAGTACTTATAGCAAATAATTTAATTTAATGTTTTGTGTTGCGTAATGCACCTAAACTATTATGCGCAGTGTTATATAGATTAAAATTTTGTTTTTAACTAAACAGACAGCTGTGCTGCTGGGGAGTTTGTTGCGCCACTTCTTCTCCTCAGCTAAAGCACTAGTGGTGAAGGGCGGGCGTTTTGGGGGACTGTCTTATGTAATTTTGACGTTCAAAAAGTGCTGATTCTCAGCCTAGTTTGAATAAATGACTTTTGATTTTGATTATGATTTTCTGACGATCCGTAACGACTGTCAAAAATCCTCGAATGACAGCCGGGACCAACGGCTTAACGTGCTTTCCGAGGCACGGAGGAGTCTCGGTATAAAAAGATGGTCACCCATCCAAAGACCAACCCCGGCAAGCGTAGCTTAACCTGATGGATCGACCCGTGCGGCTGTTATTACTTAGCCACGAGCTCCTCAAAATGATACATTATTATGACTTAGAATTAAAACCTTGACGAATACCTTTAGTCATAACTAATATTATAAATGCTAAGTGAGTTTGTTTGTAACGCTTTTCGCTAAAACGGCTGATCGGCTTTGGATGAAATTTGGGACATGGGTAGGTAGAACATGACCTGGAGAAGGACACAGGCTACTTTTCATCCTGGATCGCAGACGATGTCACGGGCAACAGCTAGTTTCCTATAAAGGTTGTTAATCAATAAAATAAGTCTCTGTTTTTCCCTAATTTTAACTATCTCAGCTGTCTAGCCTTTTACCAACTACATTGGAGTAGGCGGAAGCCTACTCCAAACTGTAGACTGGAAAGTCTAACCGGATGCAGCTAAATAGCAGTAATTTACATGGAGCGACCCCTCCACAACCCGTTACTTGATAACACGATAGCCCTTGATAAGACTGGTTGTCAGACTTTTGGGCTTCCGACTACCAGTGACGGCTGTCAAAGATCTATGAATGACAGCTAGAACCTCCAAGGAACGGAGGGGTCTCGGATTGCACAGTAAATCAAGGAAGGGTCAGCGGCTAGTGCTAGAATTTGCACCAAAGACTGCGGTGTTTGAAAAAAGTTGCTCAGTTATGTGTGTGAAAATTTATAATAGGTTACAATCAGACATTCAAGATCTGCCTCTACCAAAATTTAAGAAAAAGCTTAAAGAGCTACTGCTTAAAAAAATGATTTACTCAATAAATGAGTGGTTACAGGAATAATGCATCATTATCTAACGGAAAATACTGACTTTTTACTGGTAGTGGTACTGGACACTGTAGTTAGCTAGGGACTATATAATTAACATAAAACCATGTAGTGATTGTGGATAAATACCCATCCTTTATTGTTTTTTTTTTTTTGTGACATTACATTATTAAGCTTCACATGCCATACTAAGGCTAAATAGATTATAAGACCAAATATTATAACATGTGGAACCACCAATTGTAATTACTCTATTTAAATGTGAATAAATGAATTTGAATATGAATTGTAATCCATCCATGGGCCAACCTAAACAAGCGTTGCGAAACCTTGAAGATAGACCGGTACGGCTGTTACTATTTAGCCACGAGCATTAATTTGATCCTGGTCGCTAGTAAGTACTAACGATCTGCCCCGGCTTCGTACGGCTAGCGTCGCTTAAAAAAGACTTCACAAGATCACCCACTTGGCTAATCTAAATTCTGTCAGAAAATTTCATCAAAATCGCTCCAGCCGTTTTGAAGTCCATAGGGAACATACATACATAGATTTTTAAATATATAGATTAACATGACGCCTGATTTTCTTAAACGAGTAGTAAGAAGTGAATAATCCTGTCAGAAGACCATACCATATTCGTAAGTCTACTTGCCAGCCACGTCGGCATCCCTCTTTTTAATATACACTTTTTCAAGTCAGTGACCGAATTCTTGTTAGAAATCAAATTCATTTACCGATCCATTCTTTATAAGGTAAACACTTATAAAAACGATCTACTTTTACAAACATCTTATGGCGCTCCAGAAAACCGTATTTATTTTGCGATAAAATTTTGTTGGACTTTTTTGCTATGGTTAGTTTCCTTGTGGGGCCCTACGTAGATTAAATTTTGTTTATAACAAATAATAAACTAAAACATAATTGCAACGTTTTCGGGCCGAGTTGATAAAAACAGCGGGACCGAAATAAAACTCCTTTAAAAATTTTATTCCTATAATTAATTCTTGTTTTATTCAAACGGCGATGAGCCACCTAAAATTCTTAATTTCATTGATAAATCCAAAGAAGTAAAAAAATAGGTTTAAATTGAACATCTAATAATTCTGGTTAAATGACTAAACAGTAACTTCGTCACGGTTCTATCAAAATCTTCCCAAATAAACAAAGAATCTTATGATAGACTGCACAATAGACTTCTGTTTATTAAATTCACTAATTTAATTAAGACGATAGACAAACAATGGCTTTATTATCCGCCTAATAAATCATGTTTCCTTTAATTCTTGTTAATTTAATAAAAATTGTCATATAATCAAATTAATAGACGTTAGATCCGTGTCGCTTGGTTGATTTAGTGGATGAGCTATCTGGCGCACTGGACTGAATAAATTTTGATGTTTTGCGTTTTCTTAGATGGTCTCAATCATTCGCTAATAATAACAGGAAAATATTTAGTTGGTCCTCTCAAAACTTATTGACCTTCTAATGATGTAATTACGCTTTACTTTAATGAATGAGCCTCTAAAAACTTTTTAGGCTTTTAAAGATGTAGGTACGCTTTTATAATAAACGAGCCCCTTTTTAATTTTCTGGCCTTTTCTCAAAGATGGTTGTAGTAACTTGGCTATGTTAGGACACCAAAATAGGTACATGCCATAATAAAAGTCTTACATACCGAGACTCCTCCGTGCCTCGGAAAACACGTCAAGCCGTTGGTGCCGGTTGTCATTCATGGATCTTTGACAGTCATTACGGGTCGTCAAATCCCGAAAGTCTGACAACCAGTCTTACCAAAGGGTATCGTATTACCCAGTTACTATGTTGTGGAGGTCAGTCACTCTTTCCTTGGGAAAATTCTTCACTGCCAGTCCTATGGATTGTTTTAGGGACTCCAAATTATCATGGCGTTTAGAGCTAGCCGTACTCTCTAAAACTGACCATAAATCATAATCCAGCGGATTAAGATCGGGACTAGACGACGGCCAGTCTTCAGCTCTGATGAAGTCCGAAACGTTCACTTTCAACCAAGACTGCGTGGACCGAGCTTTATGATCCGGCGCCGAGTCTTGTTATAAGGACCATACTTGGTTATTGAACATGGTGTGGCTAAGGGGCTTAACTACCTTCTCAAGAATGGTATCTTGATACACTTGTGCCGATGTTTTAATACATTTTTCACAAAAATATGGCTCAGTCACTCCTTCATAGCTAACACCCCACCAAACCATCACTGAAGTCGGATAATGCCCACGTTGCACTCTGTCGACTAATTGGGAAGCTTTCTTAGAGCTTTGAGCATAAATACGGTCATTTTGTTTGTTAAAATGTTGCTCAATTGTAAAGATTTTCTCATCCGTAAACAAAATTTTTCTGTGACCTCCCTTTGCGTACCGCTTCAGTAGTTGTTTCGATTTTACCACCCGATTCTTTTTTAATTTATCAGTTAAAAAATGACCAGTGCGTCTTTTATACGCTGCAAGTCCTAAGTCATCTTTTAAAATACGCGACATGGTTCTGGGTGCTATCTTCATCTCCCGAGATAAAATCTTTTGCTTTCGGACAGGATTTCTTCGAATTCTTTCCCTTACTGCTTTGATCACCTTTTTCGTACGAACACTACGTGGACGGCCAGATCATTTTCTGTCACAAACAGAGGAGGTCTCATTGTACCTATTAATAGTCCGGTACACAAACATTTGACTAATACCAAGCGTATGGAGAGTTTTATAAATTGCATTTGGCTCCATACCAACTTTGTGTAATGCAATCACAGCGATTCGGTTCTCTTTATCACCCCACTCCATTTTAATATCGCAAAATATTGTACAATGTATTGGCGCCAAAATCAGAAAACTCAATGAACAATCGTATAAAAATGACAGATTCCAAATTCAAATGTAATATCTTTCTTATTTTTAATTGTAACAGTATTTATGGCCAGAATATATATATATATATATATATATATATATATATAAAGTGAAAAGTCTGAACACAAAATTAATCAAATGTGAAAAAAAATTATTAATTAGTGAAGTGATCAAAAGTTGTTGGATTTCGGCAGTTTAAAAAATATAATGAAAGGATCAGATGAACGTTCATTCCTATGTAATTGTGTCGGTTTTATGTGAACGTGGAATGAAACAAAAAAGCGGTCAGGTGTTCTTACACCGTGATGCGGAAGCGGTGCGCATCCTTGGTCCGTGGGGTGCGGGGCAGCGCCAACAGCATCCTGTCTATGATAGCGAGCAGGCTTGATTGTGCGTTTGTGAACCACTGCTGCAGGGTTTCGGCTGGGCCTGTCACCGTGCAGCAATGATGTCACAATCTGTTTTCTGTTTTTGGTTTTGTTTTTGTGAGTGTATTACTAACATAGTTTGTAAGTATATTGTTACTAACACTATGAGTCTTGTTGCTTGAAATAAAATTATTATTATTATTATTATAAAACAGCGGGATATATATATATATATATATATATATTAAAGCGGGCCTTGTAAGAAACGAGTGTTTTCGGCGTTTCTTTTTTACTACATATAACGTAGTCCGACTCGCACCTGACCGCTTTTTTGTTTCATTCCACGTTCACACAAAACCGACACAATTACATAGGAATGAACGTTCATCTGATCCTTTCATTATATTTTTTAAACTGCCGAAATCCAACAACTTTTGATCACTTCACTAATTAATAATTTTTTTTCACATTTGATTAATTTTGTGTTCAGACTTTTCACTTTGACTGAAAGATGAGTGAAAGACAAAAACCAGCCTGGTACGTATCGGACCACGCACAATGAAGGGTCCCGTGGCTGGGACGAATTTATCCCAAGAACAAACTTCACATGTAATTGAAAAACATGTTCTCCCGTACATCGATATACGTCATGATCAATTATCCAACTGCTATGCAAGTTTGTAATCGCAATTTTTTATGTGATAAAGCTAAAAATTTACGATTTTCAGTGTTTTTCTTTTACTT